>RXIC02000511.1:0-129347 GCA_003952965.2 Morella rubra | reverse complement strand
ATGTAAAAATGGAAAAAATGTGGAAAATTAAAAATATGGGGGATTTTGATGAAAAAAAAATTTTTTTATGTTTATTTGATTTAAAAAAAAAAAATGGATTTGATTTGGGGAGAGAAGGAAAGGGATTATTTAAAAATTATTTTATTAGACCCCCCAAATATTTTGCAAAGCCCAAAGTATTTGGCTCTGCCAAAAAAAACACTTACCCAAAGAAAAAGTACCTTCTTTAAATAAAAAGAAGTTGAGTTATTAAGCCCTTTGACTTGAATCCCACCGAACGCTTTAAAAAAAACCTTCCGTAAAACGGAGGTTGAGTGATTAGGCCCTGGATTTTCCTTAAACCCCCATAAGTCTGCATTGATTAAAAAAACTATGAGTTTTGTTTGGTATTGAAGAATTATTTTTTTTTGGTTTTTTTTTTTTTTTTTTTTTAAAGTAATTTAAGGATTTTTCTCTTGGATTGGTAAAGTTTGGTTTAAAAATTTTTGTTAAAAACAAAATTGTTAGGGTTTGTAAAAAAAAGTTTATTGGGCGGAGTTTTTTAGAATTGCACTTGGAAATGATTGAAAAAAAAATTTTTATTTTTGAAAATTTTTCCTGAGAACCCAAACAAAAAAACCCAAAAAAAAACATACCTATTTCCCTTTCTCTTAAAAGTGGGGGTTACTTACCCAAGTACACCAGTTCAACCCTGTTGGGGCCCTCTCCAGGGCCCCACAAACCGGGGAACCTAACCACCTAAGGAAACCACCTTGGTGGTGTGGAATCTTCTTGTTTTATTTCGCTCCAAGTTCTTTTTGTTTCTTAAAGCTTTTTTAATGTCAGAAATTTATTGCTTTTTCCTTTGGTATATTAATGTAAACAAAAGTTTGTGAATAGGAATTCTGAATTTGCTTTTGGGGGGACCTTTTCAATTTTAAAATTTCTCCCGTATAAAAAATTCCCACTCAAAAATTTTCCTCAAAAAAAAAAAAAAAAAAAAAAAAATATTTGTAAAAAAAAAAAAAAAAAAAAACATTTTGGTATTCCCAAAAACAATCCCAGTTTAAGCTAGTTCAAAAGATTTTAAAGTATGGACAACTGGACTTTTTCATTAATTTTACCACATTATATATTTAAAAAAAAACAAAAAGGCGCTTATTAATTAGGTCATTCACTTTAGGTCTTGAAGGTTTTTGGAAAACGCCTTTAAATGTATTTCCTTTGTTTTTATGTTCAATTTCAAAACAGAAAAACTACTTGGATTATTGTTTATTTGGAGCCCCATTCTCGCTTTACCGGTGGCTGTGATCTTCTCTTGGGAACGGCCCACTGCTCGCTACAGGGCTTGGAAGAAACCCAAAAAATTTTGGGCCAACAAAATTGCTCCAAGAACGGGGCCGAGTCTAAAAAAAACATGTTCAGAAAACAACACTGAGTTTCTGCGATAAATATTTTAACAAAAAAAAAAAATCCACTCTCCCTCCCCAAGCACTTGCACCAAGGTTTCCCCCAAAATTCCAATTCGAAGAGGGAGGCGGCAGTGGGGGCCAAAACGTGAACTTCCAGGCTTTTGGGTTTGAATCTCTTCCATGACAAAAACAGATCGTGGTTGAGTGTCAAAAATAAGGATGTAAAAATTTTTTAAGTAATAGAATTTAATGAAAAAAATGAAAGAGGGAAAAAAGAAAAAAAGTGTAAAAAAAAATATTTTAAAAAAAAAAAAGAAAAAAAAAAAAGAAAAAAAAAAAAAAATCTATAAAAATTCAAATTGCAAAACAAAAGTTAAAAAAAATAGAAAAAATCTTTATAAATTTTAATATTTAAAAAAATTTTAAGGGGAAAAAAAGTTAAAAAAATTTTAATCGACAAGGCCAAACCGAATAAATCAATTTAAGAGGGCTGCAGTTGGGGGATCACCACCCACATGCATCTGATACTCGTACACATGATAAAATTGCAAGATCTAGGGAAAAAAAAAACAAAAAAAAAAAAAAAAAAATTTTCCATTGTCGACCTCACCCCCTCCTGTTGGTTTACAAAGTACCAAGTGTATTCTTACATTCAGAATAGGCAGTGCAGGGGATGGTTCCATTTCAAATTGGAAATGGAAAACCATGTTTTTGCCGTTGGACCCAAAAAAAAAACTCAAGGATGGAACTTACAAAAAATATAAAACATTAAAAAAAATAGTGGGAAATAAACCCATTAATTTTAGAAGTTTTCGTTTGTAAAAGGAAGATTTTCAGGTTTCATTGAAAATATATTTTATATAAATGAAGTTATTTCTTTCGGAGTATTGTATTAGCGCATTAAAGTTTTCCCCCCACCAATGGTGTTAAACCGTTGCAAGGGCTTGGCAATTTCAGGTCTTGTCTCAAACCTAGTATAAAAAACAAGATGTCTTTCAACATAAATTTTTTTCCTTTTTCATTTTTTGATCTTCTTCTTTACCCTTGTTTGGATGGAACAAATTTATTTAAAAAGGTTATGTTTGGAATTTCTTTTAAATTCTAAAAAAAAAAAAAATCTATTTTTAAAAAAATTAACTAGAAAAAAATAAAAAAAGTATTGAATAGTGAAAAAAATTGATTGGTTTTGAAAAAAAATTGGTTTTATTGTAAAGCCCCTAGCTTTTTTTTCCTTTCAATTTTTTCCTATTTAGATAAAAATTTGGCTTTTTCAAACCCCTTTTCCACATTTACATGTATTGCAGAGCTGGCCGAAGAGATAAACTGAGTCTTTGGACACAAATTACTGTCCTTTGAACATCACACCAGCTGAGGAACATTTTGGTGCGGGGGACTTTGGAAAGTTGAAAGAGATAGGAAACAAAATTAAGGTCAAAGGCCGGTAGGACTCCTATTCCAAAACTATACATATTACATAAGATTCTGATTTTATTCTCGAGTTATTTATTTTGGACCCCTTGATTTAGCCCAAAAAAATTTTATAACAAAAAAGGGGCATTACGAAAGTTGACTTTGATTCGGGAGGGTTTTTCAACTGGAAGTATTTCATTGATTGGCATTTTGGGTGTTGGTGACTAATAATTAATAATTCTTTCCGATTTTAACGAAATTTCTTTCTCAAACAAAGATTCTTATTAACATATTTTGCTTTAGACTAACGTTCCATGAGTTATGGCATAGTTTCTATTTTTCTTAACCCCCTTTTGGGTTTTTCAAGGCTAATTAAGGGGCGCATTTCTGCAATTCTTTCGTCTCTTTATTTGCCCTTGGCTTTTAAATTCTTTTTCTTTAAAACAATAAAAAACACAAAAGTGGTATTAAGCACAAGTTTCCAATAAAAACAATTTTATATTAACCTAGGGGGGAAACAACCTACGACTCAATGTGGCCCATGGGCTTTGAGAGCCTTTGCTTCACAAAAAACCCATTTATCTAAGGGAAACCCCCACCTTTACAATTTTTTGCCCCTTTTAAACTCTTGTCAATTAAAACCCCACGTTTTGCAAAAACTTTGTTTCTTATCCTGGAATTCCAACTTTCGGGGCAAAAAAACAAAAACCCATTAATTTTTTTCATTATATTAATTCCGGTTCCTTGTTTTAAAATTAAATCTCTCATTTTTCACTCTCTCTCTTTCTTCTTTCTAAATCAAAGAAGGCTTCTTTCTTAAATTCTTTGAAAATTTCTGTTTTTAATTTTACCCGGGGACGGTGCTAGGTTCCAAAACAACGTTGTCCTTTTTACTTATTTTTAAAGAAAAAATTTGTTAAGAACCTTGAAACAACACAAAAAACAATCCAAATATGGCAATTTTCATTTTTGCGGCTGGTGCCTTGGGAAATAAGCCCATGGCCGTCCACCCCCAGTAAAAACCCTTCGTAATTTCCCACCTTCTACCCCGTACATTCGGGGGCCAGTGGAAAAGATTTAGTTGCGGCTACATTTTTTGAATCTTTTATTTCTCAACATTATTTCAAGTTTGCTTATACTTCACTGCCCTGGTTGGGAGGACGTTAAAAGTTTAAAAAAAACAGAATTTTGTAACACTGTTGCCTCTCTTCTTGGGTTTTTGCGTGTTAAAAATTGCAGAAAGGCGCCTTTTCAAAGGAAGGTTAGGTAACAGTTCTTGAGTGATGACCTTTAGGGCCTTATATAACTTAGGAAAGTTCTTTATTTATAATACAATTTAAAATCAAACATTTTTAATCATCTTATTTTGGAAAGCTCTATAATTTATAAGTAAAAATTAAAAAAAATTTTTAATAACGGAAAAAAAAACCCTACAAAAAAATTTTTCAGATGAAAATTAATTAAAGGGGACTTATTAAAAAAAATAAGAACTATTTTAAAAAAAATTAAAAATAAAAATTAATTCATCCTAGAAAACTAGCAACATTACCAAGTTCACTTTTCCAAAAACCCAATAGCATTCATAACTCCAAAAAATAAAAATTCTTTCTCTCTTTTAAAACCTAAAAATCTCAAAACTACCCAAAACTATTTATTTATTTTTGCTAATTAAAAATACTCAAAAAAAATTTAAATTTCTAACTAATTAAAAAAAACATAGAATCTCAAAAACTTACTATAAAAAAACAATCTTTATTTGTTATTGTAATAAAAAAGAGTTTACTCCCAAAAAATTTACAAATTTTAATTTAAATTAATTTTAATCCAAAAAAACCAATTAAATTCTAAACTTATTCCTTTTTTACTATAAGGAGAAGGAATTAAAAAGGAACTTTTTAATTTTTATACTTATGAAAAAAACATCCTTTCCTGGGGGGGACCCTTTTAATTGAGGTTTCCTTTCATGGGCTTTTTCACGGCCGCACCACCAAAGCTTGTTTAACCAAATAATTTTTCCTGCAATGGTTAGTCAAAAAACTAGTTCAAACTTATTAAAACGATAGGATTTAAAACTCACGACTCATCTCTAAAATTTTTACCGTTTCTCATAAGGGAAGGCCGTCTTTCAAAAACTATACAAATTCAAAACCAAAACTTTTTGGATAAGAAAAAAAAAAAAAAGCCAAAAAAGGGTTGCAAAGTTTTACAGGGGGACGTGATTTTGCTTGGGAATAAAAAGAAAGAAAAAAAACCCAAACTTACTTGTTTTTTTACTTGTTAATCTTTTTAGTTTTATTTTTTTTCGTGATCATTCCAACTTTTCTGTCCATTTTTCCAACCTTAAATCGGTTCAATTACCCTTTTACGAAAGTTTGGATTTACAACTCTCGAACAGGGGGCAAACATTTCAAAAAACGGAATTCAATCTTGTCGTTTAAACCACAAAAAAAAAAAAACAAAGGATTTGGGGAACCCATTTAAAGTTACCAAATCACGCCGATTTAAAAATATATTTTATCGAGCTGAGTAGGAAGGTAGAAATTATAATTTTTCACCCGATTATAAAATTTGGGGCAAAGAAAAACATGAAAAAAAACAACCCCTTGATTTCACCCCAACTAATCAAAAGATTTGTTCATGGGCAGCATTATTCTATGTTTATCTAAGTTTAACGGTCAGGGAGAAAAAGAACGAACGGCGCCTACTTGCAATTTCAAAGGGCATTTCTTTTCTGGTTTTCATAAACCTTTTTCTTTTTCTTATTCTTTTTTTTTTTAAAAATCCAATATAACTCTTTCTTTTAATTTAAAGTTTACTGCTTTTACGTTTGATTACAAAAAAAAAAAAAAAAAAAAAAAAAAAAGTTTACTTGCTACGTATCCAAGGAAAAAAAAAGTATTTCATTTCCGCGACTTTGCGAGCTTTCGCCACTTAGAAAAAAAAAAAAAGAAAAAGGGAGGGGATTTTTGCCCGAGGCTTTCACATTGCCCGGGGAAAAATGGAATTGTTCGTATGCGAGTTCTGCTGGCTGATTCTCAAAAAAAACGTTTTTTTAAAAATTTTTTTTTTTTTTTATAATTTTAATTATTTCACGGTTTTGTATATTCTTTTTTTATTTAATTTTAATAAACTTTTTTATTTAAAATTTTTTTTCTCCAAAATTAAAAATTTACCCACTAATTCTTAAAAAAAAAATTAAAACACATTAAAAATATTTTTTCAAACCAATTCCAACAACATTATTCTATGAAACTTTTCTCAAAAAGCCTTTCAACAAACCCAGTTTTGAATGCATTGTTAGTTTGGCCCATTCGATTCACCTGGAGCTTTTGGGAAAGGCTTGTAGTTTTCCCCATTCTGGAATTTCAGGAGCATAAGTTGTCCCTTCCAGACATCCAACACAAAAAGGAAAGTGGGGGGGCTTTTCGAAAATATGAACTCGACAGGAGGCGAGTCCCAAAGCAGAGCGCATCCTTAAGGCACTTTTTTCGGGGAGGAAAAACCGTTGGAGGGAGTGATCAGAAAAGGGCGGAAAAGGCTAGAGGAGAAAACCCAATATATTTCTGTTCTTTTTTATAATTTTTTAAAAATATTTACGTTTAGCATTAGCATTATCGTATTCTTTGTTTTCACCAGGTTTAGGTTGAGGAAAATTATGTTTTTGCCCCCCCACGGGGCTTGACTATTAGGATTGTTGGAAGGAAAGCACCCAAGAAATTTCCAAAGGCCAATTTTTGAAGCTCGATTTTTGTATTTCCTTTATTTGGGGGGCAAACGGAGCTCCTCCATTTGAAATTTGGAGGTTTGGTATCTGCTTGGCTCATTACTTCTGTAAAAACGAAAAGTAAGGGAGGGGCAGAAAGTTGTGCAACAGGGACCAAAAAATTGGAGACTCTTAACCCGTGCTTGTGCTACCTTCATTATTATGTTTTAAATCCCCGGCTATTTACCCAGTCTTGTGTTTATCTCAACAACTTCAAAAAGCGAATAGGGCAAATTAGCAAAGGCTGCCAGAAAAAGGCCAAAAGAGAAGGGAGGGGAACCAAAATAAAACCTCAAAAAATCAGAAACCATGTTATATTACTGGATATATGGCAAAGCACACCCAAAAAACTTTACTTGAAAATATTTGTCGAAAATGCAAATTTGGGTTCCAGCGCCCGCGACAGCTGTTTCTTGTGGGTAATTTTTTATTTTTTAATTTTTCGTTGTTGGGTATTGGTTGGTAATGTTTTGGGGGGGGGGAACTAAGACATGGCCTCCTTTGGCCACTCGTTGAGTTGACCACGGTATATTATTTTTTTACTTATAAGGCCCTGTATTAATGGATGGATCAGAGAAGAAAGCTTTTTTTATATTACTTCAGGAATTTGATTGAGGATTTTTTGTGTTAAAAAAACTTAGGCGGCCTTGAGGGACTTAAAGTTTAAAGGGAAACTTTCTGTACGGACAATAAGGGCATTCACGGAGGGGATTTTAAAAAATGAAACTTGTTGGGATTTTGGTTGACTGGTTAAAAATCCTCGCGCCCCAGATATCAAAAGAAAATTTTGTGTATAGATTTCTCAAAAGATTTTTTGGGAGGGGGAAAAAAACAAAGCATTTTTTTTCAGGTTTACGACCATAAAACGCAATGATTTTGGAAAATAATCTCGGTATTATAGAGGGAAAAAAAAAAAAGGAACCCCAAACCAAAAAGCATCCATTAGGGAGGGGTTTAGGATTAAACAGAATAAAAAGATTTTGGTTTCCCAAAAGTTTTCTTGATTACAGTTGTCAACCACCCAATAAAATTTTCTTACCAGGATTTCCGCAAAAATGAAATCAGAAATGATTCCCTTCGTTTGCTGCTCCGAAAATATGCCCGGAAAGGGGAAACCCATTATTCCATGTTGGGAGAACTCAAGGGGAAAAATTTCCCCTCTAAAAAAAAAAAAAAACTAATGATCTCGATTTTTCCGAGTAACAGTTTGAATTAGCTTTAAATTTGGAAACCCATTCCCAAAACCCCAAGGACGTGGCAAATTAAAAGCTAAAATTTTCTTGTAATCCTGTGCTTTAACTTTTCTCATAGATTTATGGTAAAAATTTTTTTATTTTTATTTTTAAGCAGACATCTCTAAGTTTTAAAGAAATTGAATTTAAGTCATTTCCGTTTAAACTTTTTTTCGGCGTTGGTCTTTAACTCTTCTGGGGATGGCATTTAATTTCTGTTAACCCATTAACTCAGTACTTTAAAGGAAGAAAAAAAACAGGGGGCCTAATAGCATTGAATGTAAGGGGGCCCGAAGGCGCATTCCAGAACGATAAAAAAAACTTTTTTGGGTTTTCCAAGTTTTTTTTTGATTCAACCCCCCAATAGTTTAAAGGAAATTCCTCTATTTACACGAATTTCCAACAAGGACTGCCAAATTTTTCTTGGAAAAAACCTTCCATTTTCTCTAATTTTAGCAAGGCTTGTATAGCTTCCCAAAAAAAAAACAGGTACTAAATTAAACAGGAGGAAAATTAGGGTTTTAGTAGCATTTGGAATGCAGAGGTGCCTCAAACTCAGAGCCAGGCAGCAACTCCAGATTAGGGTATAAAATGAAAAGCCAAACGGAGGACCACGAAGAGAGCCAAAATTATCAGGCCACTGGGGCACATTTGCAAGCTGCAAACAAAAGCCTTTTACGGAAGGAAAGCCGTATGGCCCAGGACCAGGGTTCCACTTGCTTGAGGGAGCAAAGCCCCAAGACAGGGTCCATTTTTGAGGGGGAGAAGGGGGGCCCATGGGGCCTGTCCGGCATGATGAATTCATTTATTGAAACAGAGTGAAACATTTTTAAGACTTTCCGTTTCTGGGAAAAGCGGAATGGGTATGTTGGCCTGGGGGGGACTTAGGCAACCAATTTGGCCACACCCCACCCCCCCACAATATAAACCACAAACTTTTTGCGTTGCAAAGGGAGAAAAAATGGCTTTACAGAAAAAACCCTGGCGCAAGGGGGACAAAAAACCAAAAACACCTCCTTTTTTAGTTTCCATTGGCCTGGACGCCTTAACAAAAACATTACCGTCCCCCAACATTGCCAATCTTTTTCCCCAAAATTTTTCTAACCCCAAAAAAAGATTCTTTTTAACCTACCCCTTTTTGAAAAAAACAAATTCTTAAACATTCAAACTTACTTGTTTTAAAACTTCCCATTACTTAACGAGGTTTCCCAAAACACTGGGAAAACACCCATTTAAAAATCCACAACCCAGCTTACGTTAAGTCGAAGAGGAAGTGTTGGTTAATTTTCAGCCTCCCGCTCCTTATGTTAAAATTTTTCCTTCCCCTGGTTAGTAGGGGGAGGGGGTAGGCAAGAGACTTGTTGTTCCTCCTTGTGTATTTTGTATGTTTCTTGTAAATGCTTCTTCTTTTGTTTCTTAAAACTTAACTTTACTCCCCTTTGGAAAAGGGTCCCCCCCATCTCTAGCGCAAAAAAAGCGAGCACTTTGCAGTGGTGTTCTTACCACCAGGGGTTTACATTTTTTCAATTCCTCTTTCAAAACTTCTTTGTTCGTGGGGTCTGGTGTTATTCTTTTCTCCCACTTTCAAAATTCCTTTAAATTAAAACAAATTAGGAAAAGTGTCCGCTAAAAATTTGCCAAAAAAATAATCTATTTTAACCAAAAAAAAACCTATAAAAACTATCCTCACCAAAATTTTATTTTCAAATATACTTAAAATTTTCCCATTTTTCAAAAATAAATTTAAAGTTCTTTTTCTTTTCCAACATCTCTTTTTTTTTTTTTTCAAAAAAAAAAAAAAATTCTTCTTTTTTTTTTTTTTAATTGAATATTTCACCCGTTCTTCCAACACAATACCATTGTCCAAAAAAATTAAAAATCTTCATTTAAAAAAATTTTTGGAAAAGAAAAAAAACAAAAAAAAAACCATTCTGTGTTTGAATTTATGTTCTCTTTTTTTTTCTTAAAAGATGTTGATTTTATGCTGCTTCAGTGGGATAAAGAAAAAGAGGAAGGAGAAAGGGACAGGGAAAAGGAAAGAAGAAGGATTTAGACGAAAAGGACACCTTGGAATCTTGCCTTTTCAGAGCTACCCCAAAAAATATTTAGGGGGAAAAAATTAACACTTTTTCACCCATATGAACTTTACCAATTTATATTTTTTTACACTTTGCACCCTAAACTACCAATTTTGACACATTTCACCCTCTAACTACCAATTTTTAAACACTTTGCACCCTTTATCAAAATTTCAAACTAAAAAACTAAAAAATGGGGAACAAATTAATTTGCCCCTTAGGATGTGCCACTTGATTTTGCCTACGCGGGATCCACTTCACACGCCAACTCTGGTGTCTGCCCAAAAACTCTCTGATGAGATTGGCGTAGGCGACAAACGGACCTTTAGAAATGAAGGTAGGATCGTTAACAATTCGGCAAGAGCTTAAAGAGTCGCTTTCGATAATCACTTTAGGAGCTTGAAGAAACTCCGCAGTCTGGGAAGCTAGAAGGATAGCTCTAAGCTCAGCAAGAAGAGGATTGTCAGAACACACAAAAGCACTGCGCCCCAGCAACTGCAAGATAGTGCCCGCATGGTCCCGAGCGACAACAGCAGGGTAGCTTGAAGTCCCTCGAATAGCCACGTCACAGTTAACTTTCACAACACCAGCTTCAAGGGGATTCCAAACCAGATTCTTTGGAGTATCAACTTCCCTCCAGGCAGCCCGGTGCTCCAAATACCTTCTCTTCATAGAAACAACAAGATCAGAGGGATGGAAAACAATTCCCTCATGCACAGCTTGACCATGTCTTTTATTGCTCCAGGTGAACTGAGGACCATGGAAACCAAGATCGGTCGTTCCTTGCGACAACAAGAATGGACCGAGACCAATAGAGGAGGAGGTGCGAACAGGAAGTCCCCCACGCTTGTCCTGCTGAGAAATAACGGAGTTGAAATTGCCAAGACACAGCCAAGCTCCATTGAAAACCTGTCCAACCAAACGCACCTGATTCCAAAAACGTGGCTTATCTGCCCAGATTGAAGGTCCGTAAACCAAGGTCAACATCCAGGGTACATGCCCCGGGTCAGAGAAAATCAACGCAGAAATAAAGAACTGATTAATGGCTGAAACTTCCAAATCAACTTCAGCACGCCATGCTAGAGCTAAACCACCCTTCTGACCGACAGGAGGCTGCTGCACAAAATTGCTAAAACCCAAAGGACCGGAAACAGAACTCACATCACTAATTTTAGGTTCAACAAGGAAAATGACATCGGGATTTAATTCCCGATCCAAGCTCGGAGAGTTCGGACTGCCGCAGCCCGCGCTAAACCGCGGCAGTTCCAGTGAAAAACTCTCATTGAGGGGTGTGGGGCAAGTTAAGGCTCGCCACCCCAGCCGAATCCACAGATTTTCCCATACCTTTGTACGCCACCAATTGATTATCCTCCACCAGTGCCAGCTTGAGACTCTGGGCCTTCTTCGCAGATCCATGCTGAGAAAAACCATAAATCTTCCCGCCCCTGTTAGAAGACCCTTGTCCTTGCGAAGTTTTCCTTGGAGCTTAAGAGAAGCAATGGTACGGTCAGTAGAAAAATCGAAGGAGTCTTTGCCCTCCTGGCGTTTCCTTTCAGCTTTGAAGCGTTCTATGACCAGAGCGCCAAAGGCCACATCATATTTGGTCTGTGAGTGGAGAACAGAAGACTGCGACAAAAGAGATACCGCAGGGAGCCCTTCATCTGAAGAGAACGGATCTTGAGCCCATGGGAGATTCAAAATAGCCTCAGAAACATCTTGGGCCGATTCAAAGGTTGATAGCTGGGCTGGAGTGTTAGGGGAATCCGAATGGACAGGTAGAGGAGAAGGTTGTGAAGGTGGGCTGAAGATGGGTAGGGCCCAAGGGCTGTGGGGGGAAGTGAAGGGGCCAGTTTTAGGACTTTTGATGAGGACTGCGCCAGGTGGGCAGTGGGGACCAGAGAGGGGTTTAAGGGGTTTAGAGAGTGTCAATGTCCGAGAAAGCGCTGGCATGCGTTCCCTGGAGAGAGGACATCGACGGCTCTGGGGTGTCAGAGGTTCAGGAGGAGGCCTGGACAGGCTATCCGGCGAATCCTGCACTGTCAGCCTTTGGCTGCTAGCCGTAGCCTCCTCTGAGAAGTGTCCTTCGCCGGAAAAAACCCCTTCCGACGGTAGATAACGGGGAGGAAAAAAAAGTTTCCTACAAACAGGAGGGGTTGAGACTAAGGATAGGTGCACCATCTGAGAATCTCTTGGGGAGGGTTCTGGAGCTGCATTCGAATGAGAGGCACCTGAGAAAATGGGGAGCAATGGGGGAAAGCGGGCTACCAGCCTTACTGCCTGATGAGTCCGGAGAGGGAGCTTCAATGGACCACTCCCTAAATTCCGAACCAGGGCCATCTGCTTTCATTTTAGGACTCAAACGGAAGTTCGGATCGGTTGAGAGAAACTACACCTCACAAGCAGATTGAGTGTGACCAATACGCCCGCATGCATAACAAAAATCTGAAATTTTTTCATCCTTCAACTGCACCCAGCAAGGTTCCGCTTCCTGTCGCTTCCGATAATACCCCGGAATCAGCGGTTTCCGAGTATCTAACATCACTTGTACTCGAAAAAAACGGGAGACATGGACCTTCACATTTGCCGGGAAGTCATGCGCAAGCACAGGCCCTGCCAACTGCCCAATATTCTTAGTACTCCTTTCCGTCATCTTAAACATTGGCAAACCATGAATCTGGATCCACACTGGGGTGTAAAAGAGATCGATTTCACCAATAGACAGGTTGGGGTTCCATGGTTTTAGAATCAACATCTGGCCGCGAACATTCCACGGACCACCTGAGAGAATCTGATCCCGAACGGTATGGGTCGAGAAAGTGAAAAGAAAGGCGTTATTACCTAAATCTTCCACCTCAAGACTATCGATAGACTTCCAAGAATGAAGGACGATGTCACGCATGGCTTGCTTGTTGATAATGCGTTGGGAGATAATTTTGCCGATCAAAATGCGGTGAGAGGTATCATCCACCGCTTTGAACGTATCGTCAGAGCCGTCCTGCTCATCCTCCCAATTGATATTCTGAGTGCGGTCAACTAAGTGGGCCATTGCAGTTTCCAAAGCTTCTAAGGATAAAGGGTGCATGGTAAGGACAAAGAAGAAGGGGGCCAAGAAGGGACCAGAAATGGAGAGAGGGAAAGAAGAGAGAGAGGCGGTGAACGTATGATCGGGTGAAGGGGGTCAGTGTTGAAGGAGGATGCTTGCAGGAAAAGAGGTGAGAGGGGGCGGTCGGCGGCGGGTGGGGCCAGAAAACTGGCGCTGGGAATGGGAGGAAAGAAGTTACGGGGGGAAAAGTAGAGGAGAGAGGGGAGAGAAAAAGTTAGACCAAAGGTAGGTGGTATGAGACTTTGCATTGCTTCTCTCTATTTACTGCCTAAGGAAAAAGCGTGTACAAACTTCAAGAGAAGTTCGGTCATTGTTTGACCAGTCGCACATGTTCATTACAGTGCTCAGTGCTCCAAACATGGAAGTTGAAATTTCAACAAAGTCTGCGCCACTTCTCTTGAAGGGTGTTATCCAAGGGTCCAGCTTGGGTGTAGCGTGGTGCACGGAGCTCTAGGCCTATTTCTCGAATGGAGAATTGAAGCCAGTTGTTTTCAATCCTGCTCCATTTTCTCTTGCTTGCGGGATAGCCTTCAGAAGAGAGATGAATGTTTCCTTCAAAACGGTAATCTCGTCCTTCTTGTTAGCTGTTTCCATCATAGACCACGTAGAAGGGCAAAATGAGTGTGCTGAATTACAGTGTGGAGGCTTTGGCCCATCCATCCGATTTCCTTTCCGGCTTAACAGCCAGCCAAACCAATGTGGTTATCCTGGGTTTAATCTCTAGTGCACTACCCGAAACGAAACAGTGCTCCAGCTGCCATTCTTAGTTAACTTCTTTGTCAAAAATATCGACAACAGAGCTCAGGTAATTCATTTGTATGACCCACAACATTGCTTGCCAAGACAACTTCGAGAACTCAATTTGTCCTCCTCGCCTTTCCGCCACAAATATGAATACGGTTCTGACTTTGCCTTCTACAATTGTTCTCCAACGGAAAGAAACTCAATGTATGCCTACCCTGTCTCTTGTCTTAGTGGACCGAGCTACCAAGTTTATACCTTCGATTCCTATAGCAACATCAATGATTTACCGATAGCATCTTGCACAAAGATGTATAATCTTCGGAATCTTCGTATAATACCTGGAGTAGATGATATTCTTGAATTGAAGTGGTCCATTCCAGCGTGCGGACACTGTGAATCTAAAGGCAAAAAATGCAGATTGAAGAATAACAGCACCAAATCAGAGACTGAGTGCTTCAGCGAACCCACTAAAGGTATAGTATCCATCCAAATTCCACCTTTCTGCTCAATTTTTTCACTATTTCCTAGCCAACATGTACTGATTTGCTCCAGTTTAGCTTAGTTTAGTTACTTTTCCACCCAAAAAGAGAAATTTTAAAGAGAGAACAACAAGTGGCCTTTCGACAGTTCGAAAGTTTCAAGTCTAAGAGTGACTTCACGCAATAGTTCATAATATCAATTATCATTTGAATATAGTATATGAGCGCACATAGCACATGAGGGGTGTATCAAAGCATTACCTACACTCGAGGGCAGGCTACAACGTATGTCAGCTCATCTCGATAGGTTTAGTCTGAGTCTCGTCTCTTACATATATCAATCTTGTTAAAGCAATAGAGCGATACGCAGATATCACTGAGCACTGAGTCCGGTTAATGGCTTCACATGTACATCGCTAATCTTGAGGATGTACAAAGAAACAAAAGATATTCCACACCAGTAGATGCATTAACAAGATATCAACCACGAATTCACGCGAGATATTGCCTTCTGAGGATACTTACAAACAGGTCAGCCGCTTCTTTCATTATCCTGATAGAAGGTAATAATAAATCTCGGCTTGTAGGGGGACCTGAACATATCACACTCTCTCTCTGAGGATTCTATATAATATTTGGAAGAACCGAGAACCGAACATGTTGTTTTAAACTTAAACGCGTAAAGTTCAAGGCTGTCATGTACACTGCAATCAATGCCAAACTTCATTCCAACGCAGATTACATGTGCTGGAGGCTGCAGGCTGCAGGCTGGAGGCTGCAATATTTCTTTAGAAAACAACCCTCGTTTGCCTCATACGAAGCAAGAGATATCTATAGGAGGAGCCAACTTTAAAACTATATATAACGTATCTTTCTTCTCATCCTCCACCCATTTCTCTGCGTCAACCATCCCAAATTCACCCCAACTTGCCCATTTGTATTAATCATTGACTTCTCTGGCCTGCAGTGCTCCTTGAACCATGGATCTCTAGCATTATTGATTCACAAAAGCCGCTTTGTGGTCCTGCGAATTAGCCATTGACTTTTTCCCACAGATAAGGGTACTATAGTTAGCAATTAACCATTGCTGAGCCATAGGGCTTAGTGGAAAGAGAATCAGGTAGGAGACAAGCAAATTCAGCGAAGTCAAGGAGAGCTGCGTAGTGCGTACACCCAGTTGGGGTTACACTCATTTGACTTGTAGAAAATCCTGAGCCATCACATAATTTTATTTCCTCATCTTATTTTGGATAACGTATGTATGGGGTAAGCAAATGCTCAAATTAACTTGCTAGATGGAGCCAGCAAAATTGAACGTAACTCTACAAATAAATATTACATAACCCATGTGTTTCTCGAAAACAGATGGAGAAGAAGGGACGGACCACTAGGGGTTTTCTTACGTTTCTGTTTTGTGTAGTTAATGCATGGGGTCCCTACGTTGAAAACGTCAAGGCAGAAATAAATTATGAAAGCTCAGCTATATTATACATATTCAAGTTAGTCACTGATTAATTGCTTCTTAATTATCTGCCCTTTTGTAGTTACCAATTCGTTTACAAATTAAAAGACTCAAACACTATAATAGGGGATTAGGATCTTTTGTAATTTTATGCCCGAATTGTATGGTGCAATTTAAAGAAAGATAGACACAATAGATGATCCCTGCACTATTTAATGTTACTTATTATAAAGTTTTGGGTAGCATGATTCATACAATAAGGTCTACCTGTTGTGTCTATTTTTCTTCTAATTGCATGGTGCAATTCAGGCATTAAATTACAGAGGATCCTACAATTTATTATCAGAATTACATGGTGCAATTTGGAAAGAGATAAACACAACAGAGTGAACCCCATTAGAAGGCCTATGCTGCCTAAACTCTATATCAGCAACATTAAATAATGTAAGATACACATGTTGTGTCTATCTTTCTCCAAATTACATCATGTAATTCGGACAGAATATTATAGAAGATCATGATCCATCATAATAGGCTATATGTCACTTTCCTAAATCTTAACAAGATTTCAAAGGGTGGTTTTCTCTAAAATTCATAAGTTACTTTATTACTTATGTACATTGAAATCGATCGGACGGTTCCTACCCATCTTTTTAAATCAAATGGTTGACATTTCTTTCACATCAAGATTTCTTCTTTTTGTCAACCCAACATTAATTACCATTTTAGGATGTGCCACCGTTTAACCATTTTGAGAAAGATAAATGGCAATGCAAAAAATCTGAACCATGGGTTTTTTAATGAAAGTAATGGAGATTCGGAGGATTGTATGGTATAAAATTATCTCCCTAAAAATTAGGAGATCTTAATCCAAATAAGGCAAATATGAATAGTTCTCATTCTTGCTGCTCCCTTGATAAGGAAATCCGACGTTTAAGAACGTGGTCATACAAAGAGTTCCTAACAACAGGCACAGTGAATGCCACCGGACCTAATTCCTCATGGAAGATGCTGCAAGTGTAATAAATACAACGACACTACGTACTTATTATCTCCTGAAGAAAAAGAAAAGAAAATATATATGATATACAAATAATATTGAATTAATGCGTTGTTATTGTTAGTTCTTGCCGAGATTGAGCACTGACCCGATAAAGCACTTAAATAAATCTTTTTCTTTGAGATAATTACGTGGGGAGTTGCTTTCTGTTGACTCCAGTGCAAACTTTATAAGAACTGGAGCAGAGTGGCACTAATTGTCATTCCTAGAGGGTGAAAGAGTTGGCTGTGTTGCCCTTCATTTTGGTGAGCTCTGAGAGGAAGAGAAGGTCTTTGGAGATGGCGGGTGGGTCTTTGGGTCCTGCCGGTGTGGCTAAAGAGAGAGCCCAATACTACCAAGGAAAGGTCACTTGCTATGTGCTTATTGCCTGCACTGTTGCTGCTGTTGGTGGCTCAATTTTCGGCTATGATATTGGAATTTCAGGTACTTCAATTTTCTGCATCTAGATAGATTGTTTTAGCTTTTTTCAATGGTTACTTTGGAGAAGAATCCTCCAATTTTGCATCGAAAATCACTTTTTGGTGTCTGGCAATGTCGAATCAAAAAGTGGACAGTGAAAAGTTCAGGTATCACATGAACCTCTTTATGTATTGCATATCCGGAGAGAATAGAATCAGAGATGCATCAAATTGATCGAAACACAGTGAAAAAAGTGACATGAAAATCACTAGTCTTTTCAGAGACAGCTTTTTGTAGGGGAAAAAGAAACAGTTGTTGATGCCATTCTTCCAAAAAATTTCTTCCGATTGAAACATTGGGATACCTACTACCCACCAAACATGTTTTCTGTCCTAATACATCTGCAAACATGAGTCTCTTAAGACATATTCACAGTTTTTAATTTTTTCATTGGAACCTTAGTGTTAAGCACTATTCATCTGAGAAATTTGTCGACTCGATACCATACACCGGCCTGCATTTGGTGCTGCAAGGAGAATTTGCTCCTAAAATTGTGCCATCTC
This sequence comes from Morella rubra, assembly GCA_003952965.2. Classification (NCBI taxonomy): domain Eukaryota; kingdom Viridiplantae; phylum Streptophyta; class Magnoliopsida; order Fagales; family Myricaceae; genus Morella; species Morella rubra. The sequence continues at coordinate 111,663 of RXIC02000511.1, read as the reverse complement.
GTTCTTGTGTTTGTGTTTGCTCTAGTGCATAATTTGCATAGCAGCCTCATCAAAATAAGAAAACAGAGGATAGACTTTCACGTTGCTTCATTTAGGAAATTTCATGAGCTAACTGAAAGGAAGATAATATTCTGGTCAAATTGAGACAAAAAAGTAACAATTGCAGAGACAAGTTTTATTCTCTAATACTGACAACCATGGTTTATCTTCGACTGAATTTAGGCCATGGGAATCTGTGGATCCTTTTGAAAATCAGGAAATATCAATCAACGACTACCTAAAATTATCAGAGGCAGGCAAAAAGAAGAACATGGATATTTTATGTTAGTCAGACGATTCACTTGTCAATCGTGTGTCCATGCCTGTGTGAGTCACAGAGCATGTATTTATGTATTCTTTACGGTTACTAAATGCTATTTTGTGATCAACAGGTGGAGTAACATCAATGGATCCATTTCTTAAAAAGTTCTTCCCTACGGTTTATATAAAGAAGCAGCATGCACATGAAAACAACTACTGCAAGTACAACAACCAAGGGCTTTCAGCATTTACATCTGCCTTATACCTAGCTGGTTTGGTTGCATCTTTGGTGGCTTCTCCTGTTACAAGGAAGTATGGACGTCGGACAAGTATAATCTGTGGTGGGGTCAGTTTTCTCACTGGAGCAACTTTAAATGCTGCTGCTGCAAATATGGCAATGCTTCTTTTGGGACGTATCATGCTTGGTGTCGGCATTGGGTTTGGAAATCAGGTATCCTGTTTCGCCTAAGTGTTTGATAGAAATGGCTAATATATATCTCAGAACACGACTTACTCTTCCTTTTGGATGTTTTAAAGGCAGTTCCACTGTATTTATCAGAGATGGCACCAGCTCATCTTCGAGGAGCCCTAAATATGATGTTTCAGTTAGCAACCACACTTGGGATCTTTACAGCCAACATGATCAATTATGGAACACAAAAGCTGCAACCTTGGGGATGGAGGCTCTCTCTCGGGTTGGCTGCTGCTCCAGCTCTATTGATGACAGTGGGAGGGGTACTTCTTCCAGAGACACCTAACAGTTTAATCGAGAAAGGCATGAAAGAGAAGGGGAGAGAAGTCCTTGAAAAGATTAGAGGAACCAAGAATGTTGATGCAGAGTTTGAAGACATGGTTGAGGCAAGTGAGCTCGCAAATTCAATAGAGAATCCCTTTCTTAACATTCTTGACAGAAGGAACAGACCACAATTAGTTATGGCAATCTTCATGCCGACATTCCAGATCTTGACAGGAATAAATTCAATTCTCTTCTATGCTCCAGTGCTGTTTCAGAGTATGGGGTTTGGTGGCAATGCTTCTCTCTACGCCTCAGCTTTGACTGGCGCAGTTCTTGCTTCGTCCACACTGATTTCTATTGCAACAGTAGACAGATTGGGTCGAAGGGCTTTACTTATAAGTGGCGGAATTCAAATGATTACATGCCAGGTAAAAGATTCAACATTTCAAGCTTGGACTTGAAAAATTACTTTCAGGAAAGTCAATTCCGCACTAGCACCTGAGATTCTTTGTGCAGTCACATGTATTTGGCAGTAGTCCCCTTCCCTACACAATAGGCTGTAATTTAATAGCTCTAGTAAGATAAGCATGAGCCTTTTCCTTAATATAAAAAGTTCTTGTTTTCCTGGTACCATAAGATCGTAATGGAAGAATCACACTAGTTCACAATATATCCAACAGTCTTTTTGATAAGTTCCTTATTTTTTTCCTGATATGTTAACGAAAGTAGTAATAGTAGTAGCTACTTTACCAGTGCCATTTTCAGTTGATCCATCTTTGTGTCTGTAAAACAGGTTGTAGTCTCCATAATCTTGGCGCTGAAGTTTGGCAAAGATCAAGAACTATCCAAAGGCTTCTCAATATTGGTGGTGCTCTTCTTCTGCCTCTTTGTTTTAGCTTTTGGATGGTCATGGGGACCTCTTGGCTGGACAGTGCCAAGTGAGATTTTCCCTCTAGAAATTCGATCGGCAGGACAAAGCATCACAGTAGCTGTGAATCTTCTATTCACGTTCATAATAGCTCAGGCTTTCCTTTCCATGCTTTGTTCATTCACGTATGGTATCTTCCTCTTCTTTGCTGGCTGGATTACTATCATGACCATCTTTGTTTATGTCTTCCTACCGGAAACCAAGGGAGTTCCTATTGATGAGATGATATTCCTGTGGAGGAAACACTGGTTCTGGAAAAGGATAGTGCCTCCAATCGCAGCTGGTGTAGAAAGCGATGAGAAGCAAAACGGTTCATAGATAGGTGAAAGAGTCTGTGTGAAAGTTACAGAGTCCATAAGCTGAACAAGTATTATGGAGGATGAATTTCAGAATGTCCATAGCAGAGTAAGACCGTGATACCATTCTGTAAAATCACCAACCACATCGAACATGCTCTATGAAGGTGTCTGTAGTCAGTGGTTATGCTAAATTATGGGCCATATAAATTATCTGAATTGCTAGTAAGGATCTTCCAGTCCAGAAGCAATGTAAGCGTATAGTTCTTCAACTATTTTTCCTTCTTCATTTAAAGCTTAAGCAGAAACCCCAGTGATTAAGATATCAACCTGAACCTGCATTTTAATTGGGAGCTAGCCCTTCATGTCAGGCTGTTTGCTGGCAGCCCCACAAGTTCTTACAATTTAAGGTGCCAAAGTAGCACTACTTTGGTAACTCTATCAATCGCAATTGGAATTCACAAAAAGCCGAATATCGTCTTCACAACATCTGTTGAATGGACAAACGATTTAGTTATAGTATCGTTATTCAAAATTCTTCATTGGCTCTGGACAGTGTTATTCAAATCTGGAGTTTTAAGGAAAACAGTTAATAATGACCATATTCAAATCTATCTATGTTTAATAGGAGGCACTATGTAGGACATTACTTCTACTTCCATTCCATGCTTTTGCTGGGCGATACCTTTCCAAATCAGGTCATGGTTCTCTTGTCGGACATAGCATCCAAAACTTTCCTTTCAATACACACAAAAAGTCATAGGACTTTGGTGTAAGGCCTCGCAGTCTGCAGCGGCGAATCTATTGACCCTTGGGGGAAACATGATTCCACACTCTCTTCTCTAAAAGGTGAGAAGGAAGACTATGAGATCGGCCTCGCAGTTGTATGCCATTGATACTCGGTTATCGTTTTTTCATAGCTTCTGATGTATGCCATGCTTTTAAAGATGGGATGGGACTGGCAGCATAGCCTGAAATCGTCAATTTTTCACTCCTGCATTTTCGAAGTCATAGGGAGAAGAGAGTCTTGGACACCCTCCCGGCATTGACGGCACAAAGAAATCATATTAACATGACTTCTCACAAATAAGAAATCCAAACAAATGTTGTCTCGAATCTTCCAGTACTGAAAAGTCGAAAATAACAACTGGGAGTAGAAAGAGCAGCGACGCCCAGTCCATTGCCATCTTTAGTACTTGGCTGCTGGCCCTTACAACGTCATCTTTGCGAAGCCTCTCGCCAATTTCTCCATTTTGTCCGCCATTACAATGTGTTCGACTAGAGAAATCAACCCCCCTATTCCTGACATGGCCATCGACTCCGCGAAAATCCTTCCCACTGACAGTTTCCATGACCCCAAACTAAGCCATCCTCACCTTTAGAAGTATCTTTCCTTTCTTAGGAGCCGCCCCTGTTTTCTGCCAGAGGCTGTTGAAGTTGAAATCCTTCGAAATTGCTTCAGATTAGTCATTTTCATTCTTTGTCGCCTTGCACATTTTCCCCCTCTTTTCTTTGTTCCTTATTGCACTTCTATGACTATTTTTTTGGGGTGATTAGGTGTTCTAAAATCTAAACCCCGCCTTTTATTAACATTAGGAATTAATCTTGCTTTTAAAGAAGAGAAAAGAGAAGGGAAACGGCGGGTAATCCCCGCATCATAAATACTTCGATGCTTCTGAAGAACTACAGCCTTGAAGATTTTCTCATTGGATGATACCTTTCCAACATTTCCAAGCCATAGGAGAAAACCTTTGCAGCTATTCCAAGAAAGACAAACATCCAAAACTTCCTTCTCAAAGCACACCAAATACTCGTCCTGCAGCTGCACACCTCCCCCCACTCTCGGGGAAACAATCTTCCAAATTATTGAAATGCAGTCTCCACCTCAATTACGCCACACTCATTACAGGTGCCACACTTTGTGAATCACCAACGTATTGATCGGACCGCAGAATTTGGCACCGATAATATCAAACGCATTATCGGCTGACAGCAACAATGGATTAACCACACCCCACTGAAAAATCCAAGAACAGGAGCCGTATTCAGCAACACCAAGATGAACAACAACAAAATAAGTAAAAAACAGCAATTTATGGAAGACAATCTGCGATTTTATTACTCCATAGAAGAAGAAACAATTACAAGTTCCAACAAACAGACACGCCACAACATCACACTGACTTCGAGACAAACAGAAGCGACTTCGAGACACACACAAGCATAAAACCATACGATTTCAAGAAACCCTAACACTCACATAGACACACGCTTTCATAGTTAGATCCCACATCGACCATGTCAAAGATTACATCAGGCTACGAATATATACATTATCTAGCACGCGAGAAAACTGAGAAACTAACTGTGATCTCCTCTTCTCCGGAGGGAGCGACAGACGATTAGTCGAAACTCTGCCTTTCCGTTTCGAATAAGAAAACACCAAAAGACATCGCTAATGATTCAACTGTTTTATTTTGCTCGTACTCTGAAGCCATCCTTGTAGAAAAAAAATAACAAGGAGGACCATGAGAGAGCCAACGTAAGATATGAGAAAGGCCTCCGACTTTACACGCCGGCGACTAAACCGATCATAGCATTTTGTCGGATCCGAACTTCACCGATGATCGCATAGGAATCGCCAAACACTGGGATCGTTCGGGCTGGTCTTGATCACACCGAATCGAGGCGCAACAATCGCTGCAAATCGCAGCTGGCGTTGTTCCTTCCCAAGAATCCAGGGACAGGAAGGGAACTCGGAGGTGGCGATGCAACGAAGGCCGATCCAGAGTACATCCCATCAACGACCTTGAAGTCTGAAACCCTAATCTGCTTCTGAACCGTCTCCGGTTCCGGACCCAGCCGATGCGTGGATCCCAATACCAAATCTATATCTCCTTCTTTCTTCGCCCTCGGCTTCCGATTACCACCACTTGTAGTCTGGCTTAACGTCTCGCCGCGCTTCAGGATCTTGACCTGGCCCATGACCAGGTTCTTGGCCGGAATCTTGGTCACCAGTGACCGATCTCCATCTTGAAGATCCGATTGGATCCCCGCTGGACTTCGCTTTCGCCGGCGGGAGTGAGGACCGTTAGGGTTAGGTATAGGGTTTCGGCGAGGTTTGAGCGGAGGGGTTAGGGCTAGAGCTTCGTGGCGAAACCGACCTTCAAGGCAGCTGTGGGAGGGAAGAATCGCAGTGCCCATTTCCACGGAGGGAGGGGAAACGAGGACAGAAACGAATTGGGAGGCAACGAAATCTATAAGACGAGAAGAAATTCTCTGTACGGAGACTGATCTTTCGGGGGGATTTCTTGGAAGTAGGAAAGGAGGACGGAGAGGTACTTATAGGCTAATTCGTTAGGGCCTTGTCCCAATTTCAACGTTTAAAATAAAATACCTAAAAGATTGAAAAAAATCTTGCAATCCACGTGAGGATTTGCACCGCATATAAGAGTGATCCCGTTACTCGTGAGGCATATAAGGGTGGCGTTCTGTCTGCCGCAAAAATTTTATACCTATATTAAAAAATTATAAAATAATTTTCTCTTTTCTTTATTTTATTTATTTTATTATAATATTTATTTAAAATTTCTCTTTTTATTTTTTTCATCAAATTTTATAAAATATCTTTATTTTTTTTAAATTTTAAAATTTTTAAAATTTTTAAAATTTCTAATCTTTAAAATTTTCACTTTCAAATACCTCCAAAAATGATAACAGGAAATATTTGATTGGTCAATTGACGTGGTTACGCACGTGGTACATTTTTTTTCTAAGCTCACACATGGTACATTAGTTGCCCTTGTTTTCTCCAAATTTACCAGGTTAGTTGGTTTGCAAAATTATTCTAATTCAACAAAGTTTTAAAAATGAATATTTAAAAATTTATATACAATACAAATACAAATACTTTTTACATAATTTTTAATAATTTTTTACATAAATTTCAATATTTTTTTAAAAAATTATAATAAATATTCTATTTCATATTTTTTCACCTAATTCTAATATTTTTTAATTAAAAAATTACATCAAATTATCTCTTTATATACTTTTTTTACAAATTCTAATAAAATTAAATATTTTTAAAAAAATTCGTCAATATTTACACACAAAATTTATAAAATTCTAATTTATATAGATATTTACAATTCTATTAAAAATTTTAAAAATCTTAGAATCAACATCTTTGCTGGATGGCTTTTGCGATTTGTAATTTAACTGTGAGGTTTGGGCGATGACGTAAGAAGGCGAAAGCTTAAATTGTTTGAGTATAGTTGTTAGAGCTCATCTACTCAACACGTGTCGTAGGTCAAAGGACTTCCGTTAGGAACTCTTAACTCAGTAATCACCTCGACAGCGAAGGACCCAGAATCCAATCCGAACCAAAATGGCTTGGATTGGGATACAATTGTAAATAACACCACCTCACGAAGACCATAAGGCAACAAACAATACGCACCGTTTCATTCACATCCTATTTTGTTTAACAAATACAAAAGCTAAAAACTTTATTTAAAGCAAACTTAGAATTACTTAGCTATATACATTATTTAAATATATATATACAAAATATTGTGGGTTCCCTCTCTTTTGATATTTTTATTTTTTATTTTGCTTATATAGACTAATTTATTAAATATGTTATTTCATATTTTTTTTGTAAGCAAGCATATATTAAAACATGTTTCCATTGCAAATTAACCTCTTCCATATAGAGGTATGAAAATAGCAATAATTAGTATATAACGATATTCTACAGATTTTATCATCAGAGTCCGTAGTCTCCAACGATTAAATTTTATTTATTTATTTATTTTGTAATCAACGATCAACTATTTTTATAGTAGTCTAGGGACATTTAAGTAAATGTACGAATCTTTCTTTGTTATTACACAATTGCCCCTCCCAGTATATTCTCAATTTTTCTCACTCTGGAGGCCGTAACTGCGACTCCATCTACTACCTCACCGCCGCCTCCGTTGTTTTCAGCGCGGCAAACCCTTCCTAACTAGGTTCGTGTTTGGATTAGGTGTCAATTTCTTCTGCTTATGTTCCGTGCTCTTTTTCGATTATTTTGAGGATAGTTCCATGAACTTGTTGATTAAGAACATACATATGGAATGTCAGAACTTTCTGAGATGGAGAATTTGATCATATCTGTATATCCTTTCCTTTTGTCCAAAACCTCAGCAATTAAACAGCTCGTCGATTTATTAATTTATTATATGTTTACGCTTTTTTAAGTGCTGCAATTTTAAAAGCAAAATTGCAGCACTTAATAGTCTAGTTTGAATGCAGTTTCTGCATCTGATGGTTGGGTTACGTTTAAGGTATTTCCTGATTTATTTCATGATCATGTGAAAGCAGCACAGAAAATTGGTTGGCTGCAAAGGGCAGAGGACAAAAATGCCTCTTTACGATTGTATGCTTTTGTTGAAACCCCATGTGACGAAGGAGGCTTTGATGGATTTGGTTGCCCGAATAGGAAAACACGTGTACAGAAGGAATGGGGTTCTCACTGATATGAAGTGCTTTGGAGCTGTTCAGTTGGGTTATGGAATTAAAAAGCTTGATGGGAGATATTACCAGGTGAACTTTTATCTTTTCTTCTAATTACTTTGTCCGTTTTGATAAGCGGTTCTCTAATTTGACATGGAAATTTTTCCTGTTTGGTTATTCGTGGGTTGTGTCACATTGCGAGTTGTGAGAATTAGTCAGTTGTTTGATGCATTGGGTTGTTGGCATATGCCCTCTTAGTTAGTAGTCAGATGGAATGTAATTCCACACTTGAAAAAATGATTAACTTAACTGAAGTATGGTGGCAAAAATTGCAAATTACTTTTATATTTTCGGATCAGATCAATGAAAAATGAATAACCTCCTATGCTAGATTTTGATAAGGTGAAGGATAGCTTATGCGAGATTGAAAAGCTTTTGGGGACATGATATCAAAAACAGCTAGTGCTAGACCCATATTCTGATGGTTATTATATGCTCTATTGTCGGCAGCGATATTTTGTTTTCAACTAGTAGGTTTTGGTTTGCTATTGGCTGGAACAATGTATGGATGAAATGAGATTGAAGATATCAAAGAAGTTCCCCACTGCTGAAATCATTATATTTGCCAAGTCACCTGCCATTAAGTCAGGAAGTCCTGTTTAGGTGTGTCTTGCACCTAAATCTAAGTTAGACTCAACCATAGAGCTATGAGCTTTGCTAGTAAAACTGGTTCCAGATATACTGATATATATATGGTGTATACACCCTCTTCCATACAAGACTGTGATATTTGCTAATTTAATCACCATGAGTTCTAATATCCTAATATTCTGTTTATAGCGTTAGAGCCTTGCTATTTTTTAAACCAAAAATTGAGTAATAAAGCTGAATGCCTATGGAGAGATGCAAAGGCTAAGTAGACCTTGGACTTTGGAGTCATTGCAAAAAACTATAGGATCTCTGTTACGAAAGCTGTTAATTTGTGATCCTATGTGGCGTGCATTTGTTTTTCATAAAGGCTATCCATCTCAGATTTGTTGCTTTCGTTGATGTTGAGTTTTTATTTGATTCCACTGCCTAGTTGTGGCTGGACACAAAATTTTCCTAATAGGATAATAAAATTTCTGTCAGAGGTTTGGTGATGTGGTGTAAGATATGTGTAATAAGAGAGTTTTAAAGATGAAATATATGTTATGTTTAATATAGTCCTTTCAAAGATGAAATGTATGATATTGGGCATCTTAAAGTTTTGATTTTTGTGGATTTTGCTGTTGCAGATCAATGCCAGAAATTGCTAAAACTGCTCCACTATCCTTAGGGTTTTGTAGGAACCTATTTTTACTCCAGTCCTCAGGTTTGTGGATGTGCAATGCTAGTCGATAGGGTTTAAAACCTTACAGGGAACCAATCCTCATGACCCAGGTCTAGAATTTGTATGGACAGTGTCTGAAGCATGAATTGGTACTACGTCAAGTCTTAATTTTCTAATTGCATCACATGCCACCGCCTAAAAACAAATCAAAGAATAAACTCTGTTCACAATTCTGAAGGGATGACAACCCTCCACAGGCTTACTGCACCTTGAAGGCCAATTCATTTAGGTCAGCACGATTGATATCCCCTAGATGTTTTACATCATGGTTAGTTTTTCTTTTGGACTTGCAGTTTCTTCATACTCAAAGTATTTGCTTCCATTTGGGATAGTATGCATTGTTGACTGTACGTGCAGCTTTCTTTTTCTTTAAATTTGTGCACCATTGGCTACTGGCCATTCCCTGGAGTTTGGGATATTGGCACCCAGACCTTTGGAATCCGTCGATGTTCTTTGCTTGATTGTGGATTCCGGGATATGATTTTCTTCAGCATCTTCCATTGGAGTGATATGTCTTAGCTTTCATTCGTTGATGATAAAGTTCTTCGGCCTCTTTGATACAGGGCCAACTGATGCAAATGACCATGATGGCTACGCCCAACATGAACAATGAACTGCATTACCTTAACAAGGAAGACAGATTGCTGCGCTGGCTTTTGATTAAACACCGGGACACAAAGTATGGGCTGGAATTTCTAACTGAAGATGATGGGAAAGGTGAGCTCAGTAAGTTCACACGGAGCAGCATATATGATGAGGATGAGGATGACGACGACGACGACGAAGAATATGAGGTGGACCAAGAAGTGAAGAAAGAGAACTGAAGGTAATGGAGCTGTATTATCTTGATGGACTTTAATCAGGGCTGAACCATTGGCATATTGTTGAACTCCCAGATGTATGTTTTGCTAGAGCATCAGGTGTTAATAATTGGAAAACACTCCTGGGGTGTTATTGGCTTGTTGAAATGTGTAAGATCTGTGAGGCTGATGTTTGCATCGATGGTGAATGTACGCTCCTTTTCTCCTTTTATTAAAACTAGAGAAAATTCGTTTAAGCTGAACTTTTAGTAGCGTCCCAGGATCAACCCTTGCAGCAAAATAGAAGAATTTTTCCATCTTGTTGGAATGGAAGGTTGATTGATCACGTGGGCAAGAATTTGGCTGCCTGATTCTGGGCTGTGCTGCTCTTGATCAATGTGTTGAGATGGAGACAAAATACATGCTTATACTCTAGCCTAAGGGCCATAGCGCACACAAGTGGACAAAGCCAGCCCAGACGGGCCTCAGTGCACCAGAGATATCCGATACATTATAAAAATTACACTAGAATCACACTCTACACAAGCACACCAATATTTCATCAAGAAAGTATAAGCTTTACTCAAGAGTTGCCGCAAAAAGGGAACAATTTCGGGACCAAATAACATATAACAGGATGAACTCGCATTCGAAGTTTGAGATCAGAAGCGGTTGTACCTAGTGTGTGTGAGATTTTTGCGTCTCTTCGACGAGAGGATTAGAGAGAGAGAGAGAGAGGCAGATTTGGGCAGGAAGGGTGGGATTCAAATGAAAACCCAAGGCCTAATACTTTGGGGTAGAGAAAGCCCAAACACTTGTGGGTGTTTTCCATAACTTGAATCTCAAGGGAACCACAAACAACAAATGGAGGAAGATCATGTCATTGCCTACGTAGAAAGGCCAGATACCGATATAGTTAGACGTCACGGATTACGCAGAAAACCCAACGACGACCAACTATATATACACGATCTCTGAGCTTACCTCGAACAAAGACCGAAACCTCGTATATCTCCATATAAGACATCGACTGCATTGTTAATACACTATCCTCAGTAATTTTACAACAACTGGCAGAAACAGCCATGAATCCTGGGACGAAGAGGTACTTTGATCTTTTACTCTGAAGTTACTGTGTTCTACTAAGCCTGCGACGCTAGACGCTTGTACTAAGCAGTGACATGAGACATCCTTAATCGTTAACCGTAATTTCTTTGCTGTTGCATCATCTGTTCGAAACTTTTTCCCAGGATTGCAGTCGTAACGGGTGCCAACAAAGGTATTGGATTTGAGATATCCAAACAGCTAGCCTCAAATGGGGTCCGGGTGATATTAACTGCAAGAGATGTGAAAAGGGGAAATGAAGCGGTTGAAAAGCTCAAGGCGGCTGGATTCTCCGATGTGATTTTTCATCAACTAGATGTGACCGACCCAGCTAGCAGTTCTTCTTTGGCAGACTTCATCAGAACCCAATTTGGAATGCTCGACATATTGGTACGTAATTCTATCATCCTGATGGACACCTATGCGTGCTAGTTTTGTTGGTGAAGAGAGACGCTCAGACTGCTTTAATTTACATGGGACTGAAGATAAGGCATTGGTAGGGTACTTAGATTCTTATGAGTAGCTAAGATATTGAAACAACTAAATTTTACTTAAACGAGTTTTTCTTCTTCTCCTCTCTCATTTTAGTGGCTAAGATATTGAAATTGTTTGAAAACATTGCAGGTTAATAATGCAGGTATTACTGGAGCCATAATTAATCCGGATGATTTGAAGAATTTAAATCCATACCCAAATGAAGTAAGTCTCTTAATATAATCTGTCTTTGTTTTTTTGTTTTTTCTCTTGCCATGCAATTGTTTGGAAAAGCAAGACACAAATTAATCCCAATGCTTCCCTTCCCGAAAAGGGATGGGTGCCACTTTACTTCCATTGATATACTTACCATTGCTTACCGTGATACAGATTGTGGGTGAAAATGCTGGGTCCGTGAAGGAAGTTGTGAAGCAAACTTACGAAACTGCGACAAACTGTATAGGAACAAATTATTACGGGATCAAGCTTGTGACCAAAGAACTTATGACACTTCTTCACTTGTCCAATTCACCAAGAATAGTGAATGTCTCCTCCCGCTTGGGAGAACTAAAGGTAAACGCATTACTTTAATGGAATCACTCTTTGGTCATCTCACAACACTCGGGAAGTACAAGTAATTGGTTTCTGAAAATATGGAGAACAAAATAGTTGCAGTAACTGCTACATTTGCGTTGGTGTGATTCGGGCATAATTGCATTGGACAAGTTCAGAAAACCCAACTTAAATTGTGTGTTTGTATTTCAGTTTATTTCAAATGAGAAGGCAAGGAAGGAGCTAGAAGATGTGGATGGCCTCACAGAAGACACAGTGGACAAGGTGGTGGAAGGGTTTCTTGAAGATGTCAAGGAGAATTTGATAGAAGTCAAAGGCTGGCCTAATAATTTTTCTGCTTACATTGTCTCTAAGGCAGCTCTGAATGCTTACACGAGGATTCTAGCTAAGAACTATCCAAACATTGCTATCAACTCAGTTAGTCCTGGCTATGTCAAGACAGATATGAACCACCACACCGGGGTCTTGACTGTTGAACAAGGAGCTAAAGGTCCTGTCATGCTAGCTATGATGCCTGAAGGTGGACCTTCCGGCCTCTACTTTGATAAGAATATGGAAGTCTCAACCTTTTAAGTCTCTTCCTTTTAAATTTTGTTTGTCCTAAGCGTGTCAACTTTTTAATTGATAGATGAAGCAATAAACATTTGCCCAGGAACTATATTTTGATGTAAAAAAGACGGAATAGTTGGGTATAAACCTCCAGCAGCAGTAGATCTATGACATGCTTGATCTGAGCTCCTAGGGGGCGGCTTTCCAAATGCTGTTGGTGTGTTAAAAATGTGCCTGTATCATTTCGAAATTTGACAGTAGGAGCAGGAGTTTTTTGAACTGGATGAAAGTACCACAGCTACAGGTGTGGATGTTCGTTTAAGCTGAACTTCTAGGACAGTATCAGGATCAACTCTTGCAGTCCAAAACAGAAGAATTTTCCATCTTGATGGAACGGAAGGTTGATTGATCACGTGGGCAAAAATTAGGCCTCTTTGATTCTGGGCTGGGCTGCTCTTGATCAAAGTGCTGAGCTGGAGACAAAACTCATGCTAATACTCTAGCCTAAGGGCCAGCACACACAAGTGTACAAAGCCTGAAGGGCCTCAGCGCACCGGAGATACCCGATACATCACGAAAATTACGCTAGAATCACGCTCTAAACAGCACACCATATTTCATCAGCTTTTTCTTTTTCTAACTTGGTAGTGTTTGATTCGGTGGCGGAAATTTTGAGATATGAGAATTGGTAAAAAAGTGAAAATAATTTATAGGAGTTGGTGAAAAGTGAAAAGAGCGAAAATTTGAATGAATATTATAATGAAAAGAATTATTTGATTATGAGAGAAACTATTTTGTAGTTTTTTTAATCAGATCCGAATTTTTAGAGTGTTAATATTTTGGTAAACAATACAAACCTAAATTAATCTTGATCAGTTTACACAAATCTCAATTAATCTTGAAGTCTCTGTAATCTACCCGTTTCACATAAATTTGTAATTACTAGACCAAAGATCTTATAAAATAACCTCAAATGATTAATAGCACCTAATCATATTTCATCAACTACTCCATCATTCCCATGAGATATTGTTAATTTCTAAACCGAGAGCTCCCTGTGGATGGTTGATTGACTAATGAACAAATCCACTTTTCTTCTCTCTTTTTTTTTCTTTTTCTGTCTAATGTATGAACTACTTCCATACGTCTCCTTTAGTGTTAAAAGAGTAGTAATTTACACGTCAATAATTCATAGTAGCCATCTTGTTAATTCCTAATTGCCACCTGCGCTTTTCCAAAAGATAAAGAAAGCTGCGCCAAGTTGCAACTTTGTACTTTACAACATCTGAATCATTGGACCATCCTAACTCTAAAGATGCGCAGCTGATGCTTTTCCATGTTGGGGCGGGCCTTTATATTATTGGAAAACCAACTGTTGTCACTCTTCCACTCGATCTCCAACCATTTAGATTCATCCGCGTTGGTGCAAGCTCATTTGCACCTGTCATTTGCCCCTCTTAAAAGTTTGGAACTTAATTGGCCACAATGATCACTTAATTAATGACCCTTTTGAAGTACAACTCAATTGGTTATTTTTCGGAGTGCCATTTTAAAGTAGGAGTCCCCTAAAATTATTTGTCACTAAATTGTTTTTTTAGTCACAAAAAAAAAAAAATCCGTTATATATAATCTTGGTGCACTGGGTTTAGACATATCTAACCCACATGAGATATGTAATAATTAAGCTAAGAGCGTAATGATAAATCTCAAAAATTTGAATCAAACTTCCAATCAAAGTATAAATCAAAAACTAACTTGTAAGAAGTATAATCAAACTTACTATTATGCAGTAAATACAATTTTTTGACTAAATACAATTGGTAAACTAGTGAAAGTCCTAAGTTGGTACTTCAAAAACTATAGAATGATAAGCAAATTTGCTTAGACCAAAAGAAGGAAATAAATAAATGAATAAAAACACTCTGTACTCTTTAATTTTGGGAGTCTTAATATTTTACATCTCTATTTATTTTTTTGTCACATTACACCTATTAATTATTAATTTCAGATACTTGACCACTATCTGTTAAAATTTTCAATTAATTTAGACGAAAAATAATTTTTTGACGTGTAAAATGAAAATTTTGTCATTCATAAAATTTTAAAGATAAAATCATAATTTTAAAGATCAAAACATAAAATTTTTGTTCAAATTTAATACAAATTGCAACAGAAAATATAAAAGATTCTGAAATTAATAATTAGTTGATATAATATAATAAAATAATAAATATGGGTTAAAGTGTCAAAATCTTATACTCAAAAGTGCATACACTATTAAAAAAAAAAAAAAAGACAAATTTGCCGACAGGCTTTGGTTGGTACTTTGTAATCCATAGCCGACCTTCACGTCTATATCCTGCCACACCGCACTGGTTGGACCCCGCTTCACCCCCTCACTTAAACGACAACATTTAAGATTTCTCTCGGTCCTGTCTCTGCCACGTGGAGAAGCCTCAAAATTCACTTTGTACATATAGCCAGCAAATCATAACAGAGTGTACTTTTTCTAAGCAACAACGGCAGCGTGTACTGATACAACACCATTTGTATCATTAAAATCAGCTTTATGAGAGAAGGATCCAATTGGCAGGAAAGCGACGTGGCGTGTGCAGGTCCAGAGGAGCTGGCCAAGATTCAACCCCCAGCCAATTGAAATAGCAACCGGCCCCATTCCGATGGGACTTGTCGGCCGGATTCTAACGCCACACCAGCCCCCCCTCAGATCAGCACAGGCTAGTTAAGAAAAAGTTGACTTATCCAACATATAAGTAAAATTTCACAGGTAATGAAGCAAATAAAATTGTATATTTCGTACCAAAGATTTCTTCTTCAGATTACATTCTTCATAATAATAATTTCATATTTTTGTTGTTTTCCTGAATTTCTTAAGGAATAAGGAATGCAAGCAAAAACTGTTCAAATTTGGAAAATTAACAGAGGAGATCAACAATAACAGCGCAGCTTCTGTCTCGACGATCGTCTTCCCTCGCGGTCGCCCTTTACTTCTGTGCCATTCCCTTCGCTCTTGAG
Source organism: Morella rubra (assembly GCA_003952965.2). Classification (NCBI taxonomy): domain Eukaryota; kingdom Viridiplantae; phylum Streptophyta; class Magnoliopsida; order Fagales; family Myricaceae; genus Morella; species Morella rubra. The sequence continues at coordinate 95,996 of RXIC02000511.1, read as the reverse complement.
ATACTTCATTTTGATGGAGACGGCGTCGTTGAGGCAGTCCGGGAGCGACCGGTCCGAGTCAGGAGGGTCCTCTGTCTTAGGGGAGGAGAGAGGGACGTGCGAGTTCTCCGGGTGGGTGTACCATCTGGGCGTGAATCCGATCGGCCACGAGTATTGCCACCTTCGCTTCCTCTCCATTCGGGGCAAGTACGTCGAGATGTTCAAGCGAGACCCCAACGAGAGCCCGGGCATTGTATGAGACAGACACCCTTTTTCTCTTTCGCTTTTCTTTTTTTGCTTTCTGCTTTTTGTTTTCAAGTTTGTTCGTTTTTCATTTTGTTAAGCAGTATATCTATTCGCCATGTTGCACTTTCTGTTTTTTTCTGGGGGAGATGAAACAGTATAGTGGATGAGGATAACGAGCTCGGATTTCTTTTGGGTTTGTTGAGGTGGATTTTTTGCTTTCGTGAAAACTAAGAATGAAAAAAAGTTGAGTATCCAGTTCGTGACTTCGGGTTTTCATTGAGTTATTGGTGATAATATTGGTCGAATTGTCATTGTTGAAGACTTGTGATGCATATGATACGTGGAAATTAGACATGCACGGGCAAGGGTGATAGAGATGTATCCCAGGTTGATGATTGCTGCACTCAACGGATCCCCAGATTGGTGGACAAATTTTATACAGTACCATGCCAAATCCATCCAAACATAGAGAAAGGAAGGAGTGTTTCAAAAGAAAGCGTCACTCAAAAATAAGACTCAAAGGACTAAATTTAACCTTCGGAAAGAAGGAAAATGAGAAATTTACTAGCATCTTTCACAAACATTACTCAATAATCTTGCAAAGTGGACAGTCTCATTGTAGACGATTCCCTTAGTGTTACATGCCTCTTTAGTTTCCTCCTTCGATGTAGCTTCTGTGTTTTTCACTTGTTAGGCTTTTGTCCATTGTTGCTTCTTTTTTTTTTTCTTTCCTAGCCAATATGCCTTAAATAAAAGCTTTTGCCAATCTAGTACACTCTTCTTTATTGCTTAAGTAAGATTTTGAGCTTTAGATGGCTCAGAAACATTATTTGAGGATGCAACAGTTGATTTTATATTTGCTTCAACCCTTTTTCTTCCTTCCTTTTTTTCTTTGGCACTGGTACTTGAACTGTATGCTCTACATTACCGTTGTGCAGAAACCCATTAGGAAGGGTGTTATAGGGCCCACACTTATGGTGGAGGAGCTAGGGCGGCAGAAGGTCAACCAAGGAGTAAGGCTCTAGTAAATGTACATGTGACATATCAGTCACTCGTCAATATTTATCCTCATCTTCTTTCACCTTTTTTCCCCAGTTGATTTGGCTTGTGAAAAGCTTCAGACTATTTTGTCTTTGATTTCTTTTACCATATTGGGGAGACAAAGGAAGCAAGATTTTGCTACTAATGCATTTTCTTTTTGGTAGGATGTTTATGTTCTAAGGTTTTACAATCGACTGGATGAGACAAAAAAAGGGGAAGTAAGTTTGTAGTTTCATGTTATTCAGTTTTGGAAATTATCACCCAGAAATTGAAAGTTGAAAATGCAGAAGTCAGTGTATTGATATGACAAATAATAGGGTCCCTATTATCTGTTATTTGGAGGTGACTAGCAATTAATTGGATTTATTTTGCTACAAGATTGCTTGTGCTAATGCTGGGGAAGCCCGAAAATGGATGGAGGCATTTGATCATGCCAAGCAACAGGTAAACAAAAAATAGAAGTTTGTGGGTACCTTAGGTGACATTTATGAAATGTCAGGCATCCTTTTCTTTTCCTTGTAGCACTGTCTTGCGCAATGCCAACTGCAAATGAATAGGTGGTGGTCGTTGTTTTTGTTGTTCCCCCCCCCCACCCTCCCTTCTGGGGGGCCCCAAAAAAAAAGGATTGTAGAATTTTTGATTTTTTCTTTTCTTCATTTTGGTGTAACTTTGCTTCTAACAGGCTGAGTATGAGCTCTCAAGAGGAGGAAGTGCCAGAAACAAACTGAACATGGAGACAGAGTATGCTTATTTTTCCTGTACTAATGATACACTTCATCTGAGTAATTTATCTAAGTTGAGTTGATATTCAGAAAGATATTTCAATCAAATAATTGAGGATTGAGGATGTTAGGTGATTCTATCTGTTGATTTTTCTGTTAAAATGCAAAACAAGCCGAGATCTTTGCTTATTTATGAAGGGATTTTTCATCATCAGATCGAACAACTCAAACAAAAATATAAGGATCATTTTCCAATGATCCAAGGTATTGTTGTTGGGTCCCATGCGAGGGTGGGATTCTCAATTTATGTGTGCTCTATGTATGCATATCGTACTTCTGCTGGTGTTGGCCTTTATCTGATTGGTTGAAGACTATCCATTATTTGGCATGCGATATTTTTTTTCTCATTCATTGTTCTCTTATATTTTAATCTTTTTGTACTGTGGAAGGATCAATCTGGAAGGACATCGACCTAGAGTGAGGAGGTATGCGCATGGGTTAAGAAAGCTTATAAGAATTGGCCAAGGTGACATTACATCAAATGTCTTTGTTATCAAATGAGGGTGCACATTGATCTCTTTATTCTTGCTGGTGCAATTGTGGCTCAGTTTTATTGTAATCGATTTGCTATGGTTTGAGAAATATTTCTATGATAATAAATTATTTTATGATTACTTTCATAAGTATCAAACATTGGATTGCCCATAGCCGTAATAGCGTTTGAGTTGAAACGTATTATCTACCAGTATTGATAACATAATCCCTCTGTTTGTGTCTCTATCTCTCTCTTTCTGTTACTTGCAGGCCCAGAGAGGCTTTTGCGCCAATCCTCGGACTTGGGTGCTAGTGTTAGGCCAGATCGGTACACTGAAGGGCATAGTGGAGATGCAGTTGAGGCTCATGAGTGGAAATGTGTCAAAACAGTTAATGGTAATTTTTCTCGGCTGGTTCTATCCCCTATTAGACTATCCTAGCAATTTTTTTCTAGCTTTGTCATCATCTCTTAACCTTTCTCCCTTCATTTCTTGGTGGGTGTTTTCTTAAGTCTTCATTTTTGTGTCATGATATAACCATTTATTCTGTTGCTTGGCATGATACTAATGATTATCAATATCTGTTGGTAGCATTCCTGCGGCCTCTTCATTTGTGTGAATAACAAAGCCAGAGGTCCACAGTTCAAGCAAATTCTCTTATAACATTGTCGAATGGCAAGCCTCACTTGAATGTGTCTCATCTGTCATAATGATCAGAGTTTTAAATGGTTATTGAGCAAAGATAATATGTAGAAATAGTTTGCTATTATTATTAATGTTTGCTACTCTCATGTGATCTTCAATATTTTGCAGTGGATTTTCTCTGTTTCTCTTTGTTTTAATGGAGTTTGGGAACAAAAATAATTCCTTCTTTGCATTAGATTTGGGAAAGTATCTTTCTATACTTTGCGGTGAGTTCCAAAAAATTGATCACGCTAAACTCTTTACTTCTCCATTCTAGAAGACATAACAATATGGAGGTTCTTATAGCATCTGCCTATTGGGTTAAGGCCTGAATGGGTATTAAGTGTGCATGTACTCAAAACCCACATAAATTATAGTTGAACGAAAAAGGAATGCAAACTAAATTGGTTAAGGAGCAGGGAAAAAGAAATCTTTAACCTTACGGGGTAATGATTGATTTTGGAATCATTGATACAGATTTTGTGTTTGGTCTGCTTCTGGGAGCAGTAAGAAGAATCAATGAAACGTTTTCTAGAATGAATTAGTACCTAGATATGTCATTTCGAAAATAATTATGCTGCATGGTTGAAAAGTTATTTTGGTTCGTTTACTAACTCTTCTACATACTTCTTGATCTTTTTTGATTTCAGGTATTAGAATATTTGAGGATGTTGCTGACTCCAAGGTATCAATTATTACGTTGTTTCTGTTCTTTGTGATAAAACCATATCAATTCCCTTTATTGCAATATCTTTGATTCTGGATCTGTCTTTTCTGCTGAGAAATGTGCCTTAACCGAGGACCATATAAATCTAGATTGTTATTGTCTCCAGACTCTATGGGAAATTATCTCATGTTTCTCCCTTTATCTTCCAGTGATTAAAACACTTTCTCTAAACTTGAATTGACCACAGTAAAAGTTTCACCTCTAAAGATTCTCAGTCGAAGCAAACAGAGTCTTAAGGCTTTTTTTTTTTGTCAAACAAGAAGTTGTATGCTCTTATGTTTGCATTATAACAGCTTATTAGAGAAACACAAAGCAGAGTACCTTTATTACAATAGGTGGCCTGAAACATTACTGGATACACAAGATAAAAGATCTCCTTTGAGTCTTTGACTCAAGTGAGGGAGATGCTTTCCTGCTTTAGGAATCAATCTGGACGCACCCCTGGTTTCTGCAAGGTAGGATTTATTTCACATATCTTGGGGCCTATGACAATGAAAAATTTCATAATAAATATATTTTTAGATCTACTTTTCTCACTGTTAGAGCCATTGTAGTTAATTAATTATAATTTAAGCGCTATTGTTTAATGCTCATCTTCAGTATAACTGCTATTCTACTTTTAATGCCTCTGCTGGTGTTAATTACTTGGATTAACCTCCCGATTTCCATATATGACTGTACCATGAGACTTCAGTTACCATTGGAATACATTGTAGTTCCTCATTTAGATTTGAAGTGAAACCTAGATTTGTAGTATGCAAGGACAACTTACTTGTCTTTATACCTCCAAAGTCTTGCTTGCCTTATAGACCCTGTTGCTTATAAAAGCCTAGATGAGAGATTCTGACATTTTGGTCTGTGCCAATAATTTCTATGAGAGAAATTTCTTTGTTTTTTATTGTACATGAGTTGTACCTGTTTTCCTTCTATACGATTTTCCTTGAAATCAGAGATTTGTGGGGGCCTATAGACAACTAAGCCTGAGCCTTGTGACTTGAATTATCCCGGCCTCTCTTTCACATTTTGGAAGTATCTAATACTTGATGTTTTGAACTCAGTATGGTCTCCTTTCCCTGTAATTACGAGGTTCACTGATATCTCTTTCTCTGGAACTGAAGCAAGTACGAGAGTTTTTTAAACCAGAAGTGTTGCCTCAAGTAGCATATTAATGTTGTATCGCAACTCTATGTAGAGTGGTAATGGTGTTCTTGTGAAGTCAGTTGGTGTGGTTGATGCAACTGCAGATACGGTTTTTGAAGTGATTTTAAACACTGAGCGGCATCAGAGATACGAGTAAGTTGTTTGTAGATAATTCTTTTAGGATTGATGATCTCATTATATAGAACTTCGATGTCTCAAATAATTATCTTTGCAGATGGGATATATTGACAGGTGACTTGGAGCTGATAGATTCTTTTGACGGGCACTATGATGTCGTTTATGGGACATTTGATCCAAAATATCTTACTCGGTAATGTCATTAGACATATATAGCTATCCTGTATCGATTACACTGTTTTGTTTATGTTTTCATGGATTCATACTCTGTGCTGTTTGAGCTGTCATTTTACTCTTGTTTGTTCTATTTGAATTAACCCGAATGTCACACTTGAGTATGTTGAAGGTTGGAAAAATTTTCTAGCATGCTTTTTGCTTAAGAAATTTTGTTCCTCTCATAGGCAGTTTATTCATTATCCTTGCTTTCTTACAAGATCAAAACGGAGGCACTCACTAGTTCTTAATGTTAGGAAACTACTCAAGAAAAAAAGGAACAAAAGGATATAGATTCAAAGTCAAAGTGAAAAAAAAAGCCTCGTATCGTATTCTCAAGTCTTTTATGATTGTTGGGTCAATGTTTGAGCGATAATCAGAAGCTGAATCTGTGGTTAATTTATGTTCTTTCTATTACTCTTAATTGTATGGATAGCTTTGGGCCGTTTAATTTGCCAGTTTAAGTTGAACTGGTTAACTTAAGACCTTATAACTGAACGAAGAAGAAAGATTTTTGAGCTCACACCTAGCTTTGACGCAATGTGCTAGGCTGCTAGGTCGACTGTTCTGCCTTCCTCATTGCAGCACCATCAGTGTGCTTTGCATGCCTGCGGCACCTTGTGTGCTGTTATTAGTCTTCAACATCCAAAGCTTTAGCACTAAGGCTACAACCAGTCCATAAATTTTTATTTGCTCTTCCAATAGCCAGTGGATGCTTGTTTTTCTTCTTTATCCCTTGTATGATTCTGGATGTTTAATAGAAATAGAAACCATAATGCGTTAGTTGAAAACTATCCATTGCTTCAATTATTTTCTTTGGAGCTTCTTCTTGTTTCTTTAGCGGGTATATGGTATTATGGCAGGTGGCATTCCAAGAGAGATTTTATCTTCACTAGGCAATGGTTTCAAGGACAAGATGGAACATATAGTAAGTAAGTAGGATTACATGTGTGATCTAGGTGATTTCAGTATATAGTGTGTATGGCAGAGCACATTCCATTGGAAATATCTCTAAGCTTTACAGTAAATCCTGTTGTACTTTGATACTGTACTACTATCGTGTTGTTCACTCTTGAGACTTTTATCCCTAACTTGTTCTTTCACAATTATGGATGCTATAATTGCTCTTGAGAAATAGGAAGAAATGGAGATTATAATCAATAGGCTTTGGGATCAATTTATGTTTCTTTAAAACTGAGATGCCTTGGCTTTCTGAATGGAGAAGTTTCAGAATTAGGAAAAATGAAAAATAAAAAGAACATCATTTCTATATTGCCAGTTGTTACAAGCCAATGGGCTCTACTGTAAACTGGTTCACATGAAGCTTTTAACAGAAAGCCAATGAAATCTCCTGACTCAAGTTGCATGAGGTGATGTGACTTTTTGGCTGTATTTAATACATAGAATCCTGCTGTATAGCTTTGTACTTGAATAACTTGTGCTATGCATTTATTCCTGCAGCTATCTTGCAATTTCCAGCTGTACATAAAAAGAAGCCTCCAAAATCTGGTTATCGCCGTACAAAATTCAACCGTAAGATATTTTGGTTTGATTCTTTAAAAAGATTCTATTTATCTACATTGTTTTTAACTGCAATAATTTCGATAAAGTTTTTTTTCTACTGTACATGGCTTATTGAGAACTGTTTAAGTTTTTTAGTTTCATTTCTTATTCTTTGGTGAATGCCAACTAGGATATGACAAAGTCAAGAAACAGATAATCTTTGGTTTTTTCTCTTTGTTTCGATTGTAGCATCTACCTGGGAGATTAGAAATTTAAACACATCCACGGGTTCAAATGCTCCAAGATCTCTCGTAACTCAAATGTTAGAGATACATTCTTCCTGCTGGTTCAGATGGAAGAAAGAACACAGCTCAAAGTTTGAAAAGAGTGTTCCTTATGCACTCTTATGCCAAGTGGCAGGTTTGCTTATCTAATACTCCAGTTTTTTCTGATTCTCAGCCTAACATGTCTGTGATCAGTGTTAGAAAGGTTTGGCCCATCAAAGATATTAGCACATTCTGGAGATTCGTCACTGGTCTCAATACTTCTAGGTCAAGCTCAAACTTAAGTTTTGTTTCTCTTACTCAACCTTTGGTAAAGATGTTCATCACCTGCACAATTTACTAGCAACTAGCAACTAATAGAATGAGATGTCATAGGCGATGGTTTCAGAAGTTTCTGGAAGCTCAACAACATGGTAATGGAACTGCTAGATATGGCGAATTCGATGGCATGATCCTAAATTATGTCCAAGCACAACGGCAATACTTCTAATATGGATTTGCCCAAATATGTGTCTGTGTTGCGTAGTTTCTCAAAGTCTTTTATATTTGACTAAGCTTTAACACAACAGATGCTGAAGAACATCTTGCCATCTCAGTCGAATGATTTGGGAACAGTGCATATTATCATGCAGTGTTGCTCCCAGATTGACACAGGGAAAATCTGAATCACATATTACTTTGGGTTGCTGATTTAAACTGGGGTGTCCTTTGTGCTGATATCAGCAAACGCAAATGCTAATTGTCAGTTATTGTTGAATCACTTATTTCAAAGCTCCGAATCCATTTGTCCCCACTTAAAGAGGTCTGAGAAAGTTTATTTCTAGGCCATGCATTAAATCATGGTGATGGGCTTATAACTTTCATACAACAATTTTGTGGATTTTCATGTAGCAGGAGTTATATCATGGGTAATAATGTTGCAGCTATGAAATTTATTTAGTCTATTAAGAGTTGAAATTTCCATGGGTTATTGGGCAATGACTTGTATCAGCAGGTGTGGCAAGTATACCATTATGTAAAATATATAATCTGTTATGTGTGTTATATCTGTATCACCCTATATATCAGGCAATATCATTGTCAGCCATCCATAAACAGACAGAATGATAATAGCTAATATTGGATGTCTTGCTTCTTTTATAAAGCAAAGAACAGGAGAGAATGAGGTTTGACAGAGGTAAAAAACGAGAGGAAGCAAATTTTTTTTTTTTTTTTGGGGGGGGTGACGCGCATGGTACAATCATGGTGTTGGTCATGTATAGCAGGTATCTTTTACTGCTAAAAATTATTAGAGAAACATAGATTAGTTATAGTTCTAGGAATCTGGAGTTTTATTTCCCAGTTTGTTGATGACTCATTTATTGCATTGTTAATTATGTTTTTATGTTGAATGGGTGGTCAGGTATAAAGGAATATATAGGAGCAAACCCCTGTCTTGTATATGAATCTTCCACCACAGTTGTCCACTCAAAACTCTCTGATGTCTCTCTGTCCAATGGCGAGCATGAGGAGGGAGAAGTGCAGGATGAGTTTTATGACGCAATTGCTGCCGACTCATCATCATCCTCAGAAGATGAAGAAAGTGGCAATGATGAACATGACAAGAAGGTTTCCCTTTGCTGCCTTCTTTTATGTTCAAAAGGGAGTACTTTTTGCGTCTGATTGCATGCAACTTACGCAGATGTAGAAACTCTCATTTATTAATTCCAAAGTCACAGTATCTGTCTCTTAAACCTGACAGAATATGAAAGTGAAGCTGAGGAATGTTTCGTGGGCCATCTCAAGCTTAGTGAAGCAAACTTCAGGTCCTCTCTATGTATTTTTTAAGAAAAAGATACATCAACCAATTAGATATCTCTGAATTCAATGGTTATACAACGGTTAGATATCTCTATTGTTTTCTATCGTCTCAAATGAAAGTCAACTGCCAATTGCGTTAGTACCTCAGAAGATGTCTGCTGTAGTAGAATGCTAAAGATAATTTGACCAGAGAATCCTAGATGAGGCTGTTCAATCAAAAGCATAGAATATTTTTCAAACTCTACCTCTTTTTTTAATAACAAGAGGAGATTAGTGTAGTTTTTTCTGAAGGGGATCATGGTCATATGCCAATGAATTTCCAATTCGACGCTCCTTTTTTGTTTGTAATATTGGTGAATCCTCACTTAAATCGTGCTTTATTTTAAGATCCTTTGACAATAGATGTTCAGGCCATTGTTGTTGTTGTGGAAAAAAGCTTTTGTGCTAATTTTGTCTGTGTTAGCATGTAGCTCATAAATCCAAAACTCGAATTTGTTTTCTTTTTCCCCTTCCATGACAAACAACTCAGTGCCAAAGTATTTGGTCATTCTAAATACAGCACAAGATGCAAATAAGGAACTAGACCCCACTGCAACTCCTATCACTATTGATCCAGCCCAGTTTCATGGTTCATTGCACAAAGGAAAGGTTGATGCAGACACAAACTGTTGGACTTCTCCAAGCGGTGTGAGATTTATGATCAGAGGAAAGAATTACCTAAAAGATAATATGAAGGTGGATTTTGCTGTCTCTTTTGAGTTATATGTACATGTTGAGCAACAGTATTGGTCCATTTGTGTTATTCTGCTCTGTATTTGTTATGGCACATTTAGATCTAAACAGAAATTTTCCCCCCCTCCCCCCTCTCTCTTTCTGTCTATCTCATCATTTTTTCTTTTTTGGAGCACATTGACCTGTCTCCGTCCCCCATATAAAGCTGCTTGCCTAGCTTCCACCTGTTTGGAGTAGATTTGGCTAATTTATGAGTAGAGTTGCATCCTACTTTATGATTTTCATCTCTGCAGTGGAGAACTGCATGAAGGTTCAAGGTGGTCATTAGTGGGGGTCTGAAATATGATCCCGCATCTTTTGAACTTCGGACTTACCTTTATTCTTAATTAACACGAGAACGTATAAACAGCCACGGGAATACATGCATATGTATGGTATTTTATAGTCACCACAAGTTTGTTTTGCTCTTATTTACATTCTTGCTGTTGTTTAGGATCTCGGGTATCGGTTTTGAAGTTATTTGTTTTTTGATTTCTAGATTTTGAATATCTTGTTTGATTCAGGGATTTTAAGTATAGTTGTGCAAAGCATTTTGGCAAAGACAGAGAATTGAATCATACATCGTCTCGCTAAATTAAGGGATATCATAGTTGATTGAATATATGAAATCTTTTCAGATAGTGGGAGGAGACCCTCTTCTCAAGCTTATAGCTGTCGATTGGTTCAAAGTTGATAAACCCATAGACAAGATTGCATTGCATCCCAGGTGTCTTCTTCAGGTAGAAATGTGGTTTTCAATTTCAGTTGGATTTCATATTCTGTCACATACTTTGTTTCCACTTCATTTAATCACTTATATGTAAGTGTGCAAGTAGCTGTAATATGTCAGTAAAAACTAAATGTTTCTTGGCATTGCGGTGATATGTCGTCTCCCTACTCCTTATGGTGCGGTAGCGGAGAGTGATCACTGAAGGTTAATGATATCCTCTTTAACACTCCATGAATGTATTAGTTTTGGACAGTGAAATGTCAAATGGTGAAGCTTTTCCGTTTCTCATGTGGTGCATATGTTAGTAACACCAGTTAATCTTTTGCATCTATCGTAATATTTTGTGCAATTGCCCAAATTGTTCTTCTCACTTCCCAAAAGCTCCCTTGGGAATATTTTTGGGCAGCATGGTTTAAGTTCCTGTTCATCTTGTTTGATTTGCTGAGTGTCATATTACTAGATGAAGATGAAGATCGATGCCCCTATATAATTTAGGCCTGTATTTGCCACTCCGTTATGAGGGGATATGTTAAATAAATAAATAGTAAGTGCATAAAAAATAGGCTAACAAAGGCCACCTCTTAAAAGTTCCCGTAGCTGCTTCTCCAACTTTACTTATCTCCTTGTCAGTATGTGCCTTTGACTTCCCCGTCACTTGCATTAATGGAAGGACAAACGTATGCTTTCATTTGCCTTCAGGATATCCTTCCAGATAGGCCAGCTCCAAGGCAGTGGCAGTGGCAGTGGAAATGAATATCTGGAGCTGTGCCTTAGGACATATCTTGTGCTTATGAATATTAGAAGTGTCCAAATATTCTCGTTTTGCAGGGTTGATTTTTTCCAATTCTGTCTAATTACATAAACTATACGGCAATATAATTTTTTATTTGGGGGTCTCACAACAGCTCAAAAGATGCCTGGAAAATTGATGATAAAAGATATTCCTTTCAGACTTGTGAAAGCATGATTTTTGAATGTCTAGGCTTCTTTTTCTTGACTCTTAATCTGATAGTGTCTTCTGTCTAACTTTGCTTTTCTCATTTCCAGTCAGAAGACGGAAGAAAGCTTCCTTTTGTCCTTGTCATTAATCTGCAGGTATGTATAGGAATCCCATCCAGTCTCCTTTTCTCCTGTGAAATATAAAATCAGTGCAAATCTAAGATCTAAGGATTTTTGCATAGTCTTTTCTTGTTCTAATTAGTGGTAAAAACTGATTGTAGGTAATAATTTTCACACAAGTACTTCGATGAGATAGAATATGAGCTTCTATGGATGCTTTGATGCTCTTGACTGATTTCCTGAAATTTCTTGAATGTTGCTCTGTAGCAAAAATGGGCTTGAATGTAGTATAAAACACAAGATTTTAGTAGAACATCAGACTAGTGTTGCAGAAGCAGAACGGATCGATGTAAACATCTCAATAGTTTGCTGATATTTTTTTAGGGGACAGCCGAGGATGTTCAGTTAAACTTAGTTTTCCTTAGCTTGTCTGCCACTCTATATTGTGCTTAGAATGGCATCTAGAGGTTTAAATTTGATGCTACAAATTCCAGTTTCAGCCTTTCAAGCTGGAGACTGTATCTTAATTTCTCTGTTCCAGGTTCCTGCCAAACCAAACTACAGTTTGGCTCTTTACTTCGCTGCAGACAGACCTGTAAGAAAAGGTTCTTTGCTGTCTAAATTTGTGGATGGAAGTGACATGTTTCGGGATGCAAGATTTAAACTTATTCCAAGTATTGTTGAGGTATAGAATGCTCAAGTATAAATATAAGGGAGAATCGATGTGGCTTATTCAGTTTTTCCCTCGAGGGAGTTGAGCAACTAATTGTTTGTTTGGGGTACAGGGGTATTGGATGGTCAAGCGGGCTGTCGGCACTAAAGCTTGCTTACTGGGGAAAGCTGTCACGTGCAGATATTTCAGGCAAGACAACTTTCTGGAGGTAAAAGTTCTGAAATTTTCTTCCAGCTGATGACACTACATCTTTTTCTGGGGTGAATTTAATTGAATAGTATAAACCATGAAAACTAGTACACAATTTTAGGGAGTACTGTCAAACTGAGTGAAAGAACAAGGTGAGTACTCTTGTATGTGTTTCCCCGCTGCCTTTGTTCTCTCTTCCCACTAAACCACTTTTACTCTGTGTTCTCTCTCTTTCTATCTCGCTGTCTTTCCTCCCTCCCCCACCCCGGCCTAAGTTTTTTTTTTTTTGTTAAGACCTTTCAGTTTTTAGAGTGTTTGGCTACTTGGGTTTTGATCATAAATTTATTCTGACTGTTTCCTTCTCTAGCAGTCTATTACATGTGTAATCTCTTGCAATGTCTATCTTATGAATATCTTGCCACACTCATACAGATACCTAAAGACTAGTAAAAACAGCATAATTACTTGCATTGCCAATATATGTCACATTTAGTTGGAATGCAAGATTCAGGACTTCTTGTTCTGCTGGTTGCTGCTTATATTCCTAAATCCAAAAATGACCACACAAATTCCCTTTTTGCAGATTGATGTGGATATCGGTTCATCATCTGTAGCAAGGGGTGTCATTGGCCTTGTTCTTGGATATGTTACAAGCATAGTCGTTGACCTAGCAATTTTGATCGAGGTTTGTCCATATCTGATGGTTACGTTGTCAAAAGCAGTATTCTTCCTCTGTCATCAACTTATTGTTTTTCATCTGTTGTGTGTTTGACGTTGTGGATGTCCTGAACTTTACTATCTGTTCATCTTGCAATGTCAATTGAGGTCTGCACGTTTACGATTTCAACAGATTTTGGAACATAATCTTCTTTCGTGATAGACTGTTCTTCTGCTGTTATAAAATTGGAATGGTTGTGCTGTTATTTTGCTCTGCTTGTAATTTAGATGGTGATTGAACCGAATTTTGCTAATGATTCTCCCCCATCCTACTTTTTGCATTCACTCATCAATTCAGCTACAAATGGCCACATTTTCTGGTGTAGTGCTGCATTAAATATGATCAATGTTGCAACAAACAAAGAAAACCTGAAGAATACAACACAAGAGAATAATCAAAAGGGAGCTAGGCTCAACTAATTCCTATATCAAAAGTATATCAAATATTCAAATGATGATCTACTTCTGCCTTCAAATATTTACATTAGGCTCACAACTAACTCTATGACAACTTCAAAGAGTCAAGGCACGGCTTATAAGTCAAAACACAAGTGACTAGATTAACAATAATGATCCAAAGACTTCTTATTACCAATGAAGCATGCACTTGAGTTGGCAGCCACCTTAACGCTCCATTGGATTATAAGCTTGTGAGTTGCGGCTAGGTGTCTATTTTAAATAGTTTGTGTTTAAGATTGGGATGAAGGGTGAGGTTGTGGGTTAAGACAAACTGGATAATGAATGACACACTAAAGAGGCAAGCGACCCTTGAGGATTGCATTCCCTTTGCTATTTTCATTGGCCCGGAACCAGGATGCGATGGTGGCGGATTATTTGGAGGGAGGGTCCGGAGCTGTTGTTTGGAATGTTCAGTTCTCTATAACTGCCAATGATTGGGAGGCGGACGATTTCTCAGCCTTTTACTCCACGCTGTATGGGAAGGTTATAAGGAGGGGAGAGGTAGATAAGTTGAGGTGGTGTTCCAAAAATGGAGTCTTCTTAGTCAAGTCATTGTACGGGCTCCTATAGAGGTTCTGCCAGGGGTTTACCTTGGAAACAGTGTTGGAAGGCTTCTGCTATGTTTGGTTTGGTTTTAAAAACAATTTTTGTGTTTGTTTTTTGGGAGGTAGTGTAGATTATTTTGGGAATGGTGAAAAGTTTGTTAAAAGTTATTGGATTGTAAAAAAATTTGTTAAAAGTTGTTGAAATTTGTAAAAAGGTATTGAATTGATGAAAAAGTTATTATGAAAATTTTTTAAAAACGTTTTGAGATCAAAACAAACATAGCCTTCAGCTCCCTCTAGAGTCTCTTTCTTTGATTGGAAGGCAGCTCTAGGGAAAATTTTAACTATTGATAACTTAAGGAGGTGAGGCCTTTACTTGATAGACTGGTGCTACCTATGCAAGAGTGAGGGGGAGTCGGTGGATCACCTTTTGCTTCATTATCCGGTGGCTAGAGGGTTGTGGTCTTACATTCTTTGCATTCTAAACCTTCCTTGGGTTATGCCTAGGAAGGTGATTGATGTGTCGAGGTGTTGGAAAAAGAAGTTCGACAACCCTATTGCTTTGGGAGTGTGGAGAATGATTCGTGCTTGTATATGGTGGAGCTTGTGGAGGGAGAGCAACAACAGATGCTTTGAAGATACGGATCAGTCTATGGATAGTTTAAGGGGTTTTATGTTGCAGTCTCTTTGTCTCTGGGCCAATGCGGTGTTCGGTTCTCCCTTTTCTGGTTTTCCAGATTTTTTTAGTTTTTTAGCTTGTTTGTGTTAGGTGTTTTAAGTATAGTCTTTTGTACTGTTGACATGTTTAGTTTGTTTCCTCTTTTAATAAAACTTTAACTTGCTTATTAAAAAAAAAAAAATGACACACCAAAGCTAGATTTCTTCATTGCTAACCACGCATTCATGCATTTCATACACGACAGGATACTGAAAAATGTTTATTGCAGGCAAAGGAGGAAGCAGAGTTGCCTGAGTACATTCTTGGTACTGTTCGACTAAATCGTCTGAGGCCTGACTCCGCTGTGGAGTTGGAGGTTTGAGGTTTTCGTCCACCAACATTCTTTAATCATATTGTCTTTGTTGTTGATGTCATTACTTAGGGTCCTTTTTCTATTGTTTTCCAGTCTATGTATACTGCACCATCACAAAAGAGATTTGACATTTAAAATTAAGTGATAGTGGAATGGAAAGCCTTCATATGTCTGCTTTTTCCGCTTGTACCTTTCTTTTTTTTTGGTCCTATAATTCTCTTCGTTTTAATTGAAATAAATTTTACTTAAAGATTCACTTGGAGAACTTACAGGAGAAAACAACAAGACTTCCAAGAAAGCACAAAGGGAAATAGAAACCTGGAACAATCTAATTGATTAATTTTTCTGAAGGCCATAAAAGAACCCAATACTGTATGAGCTAACGCTAACACTAGCTGTTGTTTCCTCCACACAAACTAAGATTTGATGCTTTTCTATTTTTCCATTCCTATCCTATATGGCATCGTTGGTCTCCTTCACTCAACGGCTTTGTTCTACTGAATGTATCAATTGGGAATGGAGGTTTAAAGTCCTTAATGACACTGCCACGCGAGCAGTGGCACTGCTTGTGACAAGCTTAACTTTAAGCCGCTATCGTTCGGCTTGAATTAGTCAGGTCCCTTTGGACTGTTCGTTTAGGTGGTCTTCACCAATCACTTTTAACAATGGCATGGGGTTTCAGATTTCATCAAAGTTTACTTCCAAGTCCCTAGGTAATCAGATTATATATGGAAGAACTTGATCCTGGCTTTGCCACCATGCATGGTGTTCTCACTTGGTTCTTTTGCTTTCTTGAGCAAACGAAAGGAGTAATTAGAAAGATTTCTGAAGAAGAGAAAGTAAGGGAAGAGGGTCCCTTCCTTCAATCACTTTACTAACTCCACCCACTCTGCATGATTGATGCTTTTGTTTGCTGAATGCATATCCGTTGAGTTTCATTAGTTTCTGCACCACCAAATATTTTTGACTAGATGTTTCACCCCTCTTTAGTTTATGGCCCTGAGGAAGTCCAAATTTGCCGTTATGTTATCCATAACAGCTCCTAATTCGAGGTTAGCAGTGGTCTTTTTGATTGTATGGGTGGTGCCCACATGCTGAAAAAGAACTAAAAGAAGCAAAGGAAGAAAGGAGAACATGGGTGGTTGCTTTATGATATGAAATGTTAAAAAGAAAAAATTCTTTGTACTTTTTCTTATGATTATACTAAATGATATCAAATCCAGCATAAACTCCTACTCTTTTGACTCTAATGGGAATCAAATTCAAGTGAAGTCCTCTCTCTCTCTCCCTCCATAAAAAGATGTGTTCCTCTCTCTGCCTATGGCCGCACGGTTGGTGCGGTGTCTTTTTCAGACCCGTCTTTGGGAAATTTCTTGGGGAATTCTTTCTGCCTTTTTCCACACAATTCCTTGACTGATCAGTAAAGGTACGAAAAAGAGAGTAGAACCGTTGTCCAAGCAAAATCTATATACAAGATAAATTTGGCAAACATTCCTTTGTAGTGGATCTAAGAATCTTCCCCCTTTCTCCAAGAACACTATCTCCTGTCCAGAAAGTATGTTGGTTAAAAAATAAGCCTGAATGGAAGGGAAAGGAAATTTCCACTGGGCTGGGAGATATGGAAGAGGAGAGGAAGAGCAACTTGGACTTTATTTATTACCCTCCATGTATGGATGAAATTCACATGAACTTGCAAATTAAGTTCTCACGGAAGCACTGTGAAGAATTGCAGGTCTCTCTCTCGTGAGAGTACCAGAACAAAATTGATTACCAGCCCACTTTTTCTTATGACATACATTAAAGCATGGGGGTTTATTTGGTCCAAGCTTTCAGTGTAAACGAAAGCAAAGGACGAAATTTGGTTTCGCATTGAATTGCAGGACATTTCCCTTCACCGCTATGGCCACTGATAGTGTGAAGAGTTGGCATGCATCTTATGCAGTCTCCCCATAACATAGCTTATCCAATGGGAGTTGTTTTTTCTTCTTTTTTCAAAGTTTAACATCTTTACTCCCCCCCTCTTCAATCTATTTAGGTTTTACTGAGCTAACTTTTAATTATATAGTTTAATTTTAAAACTGTTGCCGCAAAAAATAATAATTAAATTATTAGTAAGAAGGATAAGACTTTCACTTATGAACGAGTCTTATTCAATAGATGAGCATGCATTCGAATTTTAGCGCTTGTAAATAAGCCCTTAACTTAATTGATCTTTAGTTTGTGGAGTTAGTTTGAGAGTATAAAATTTGTTATTATCAATTGAACCAGGTTTCGTCCGAATCCAGTGCTCAAAGAACAATGCAATGAATTAACATCCTTATTCAAACAAAAGTTTCAAAAACTATATTCACAATCAAATGCATTTGTAACGGCTACTTTGGATCTCTTACATTTTGTATTTGTCTCTTTAACAACAAATCAAATCCTCCAAGCAATCCCAGATAGCAGGGATTTATATATATAACTTGTTTATTTATTATTTTCCGTTTTTGTTAAATACTTCCGATGGGAAAGATTTATTACATATCTGGGATTTTGTACCACGATAAGAGGGGAATCACTGCCAAGGCTCACTCATGTCAAGGAATTGCCTTTTTTTGTCCTTCAAGGACACAAAAGAGTTATCTCATCATATATCAAGAAAAAGGCAATTGCTTTTATCGTAACCCTTGTCTTTAGGCTTTACCTTCCCTGCACGTCCTGCTGTCTCTGTCACTTCAAAAGCTTTGGTAAATCCTGACAAACCCTTACTCTTGTCTACATATACAGACATACATTAAAATCCGTGGGAGTTCGATACACCCCAGCTGCACGGTCCTGATCATTGGCTATATCCCAACAATTAAATTATGTTTAATTTTCTTCGATTCTTTTGCCATTTTTCTGAATAATTAGATTATTTTAGCTTTGTTAAACCCACCTCCATTAATCTGGATGAAAAATTCTCGGAGGCAACTGGTCGGCGCGTGCGGCCTTCGGCTTGCTCCGCTCCTCTCATTGTTTTATTTCCATTTATGTTGTTATTTTTCATTTTCTGTTTTGTTGGTTGTGGGCCGATGCCTGTGTTCCTTGTAACTTCATATGGTTATATTAGTAGGGACATCACTCTCTAGAGCAATTTCTCACTGTATTTTTTCTCCCGTGATAGAATGCAGATATCCACTTTTTCGTTAAAAAGAAAAAAAATACTTAAGGCCTCTGTACTCATGAGGGTTATTCTTTTGCCATTTTATTCCTTTGAAAAGAAAATTTTTCTGTAGGACCAATCATGACTCTATGTAAAAATACATCTGGTGTTTGAAACTACTAGATGGGATTTGTTCTCTAATGTTTTGTTCTTGTTTTTTATATGAAAAAAATACTAGATGGAATTTGATACGTTAGGTTTGGGCATTAGGGAATTTGCCTACCCTGATTTGATACCCCAATAAATTTCTTCTTCTTTTTCTTCTAAAAGTTCAAAATTTAATAATTTCAATTAATATATTGGCAATCAAGAATAAGAGGGATCAATGGTTGATATGCAAATCCCTCCATAAACGGAAGAGTATCCAGGTTTTTTCCCCGAAATCCCCAAGAAAGTAACATAAGAGCATCGTTTGTAACTCTCTGGTTCTTGCACTAGCAATGAAATGAACAGAAAAAGATTATTTGTGTATCTGTGGAGTTGGCGCAGCTGTGCTGAAATCTTTTCGGTGGTAACACAATCATACCATAATATTCCTTTCACGTTCTTTATCCCCATGCATTATGCTTCATGATTACAGAAATAATTAATGGACGATGAAAAGGAAAACGGTAACAAATAAAATAATAGTTGAAAGAAGCCAATGGGGGTAATATGGCAACAGAGAGAACTCTCCTTCATCTTCATTCTATGCCTTTCTCACATAATGCTGCAGCCTACGTAAAATTCAGCAATTTGCTTCAATCTGTAACAAAGATCACACAAGACAGCTTTAATCTATACTTTTTATTTTTTTTTCTAGGCAATCTATACTTTTTATTTATTTATTACGTAAGAGATAAAACATGGTTACAGATGATTCTCCATCGTGTCCCACAGTGTTCAAATACCAATTCAAAAAATTGGTCACAGCTACTTACTTATTTATGGGATTCGCTCCAGTGAAAAGGTAGAAAAAGATGGCCCCAGATATAAAAGCTTTATTCCCTAATGGCCAACACCATCCAACCAAACAAACGCACGAAGGTCCCCTCTTTTCTCAAAAAGCAAACCAACTATGTTCTCATATCAAACTAATCACTGTACAGGGCATTCACTCAGTCTCTATCCTTTTATGCACAGTTGAACTTGCTTTCTCTAGTCCCCATGAATTCCTTTCGGAACAAAACAAATACTGGATAGTAACTTATTATAAACTGGGACGGTTTTCTTTTGCTGGAGGGTTCACGATTGTCCCTTTTCTCATGCACTGCGAGTTCCAATGGAGATTTTCCAGTGCTTGTCTAACAAGCTTCTTCTTACTTTCTTTTTCATCTTAGCGGCCTCGGCAGCTGATCCCTACTCGGAGGCCCTTCTGAGTTTAAAGTCCGAGCTTGTTGATGATTATCACAATTTGAATGACTGGCTCGTGCCTCCTCGAGGCAATGCAGCACCTGGAGAAGTATATGCATGTTCTTGGTCTGGCGTCACTTGCGACAAGAACAACTCTGTTGTTATTGGTTTAGACCTGTCCATGAAGCATCTTGCTGGTGTAATGTCCGGGAATCAATTCAATGTTTTCACTGAGCTTGTTGGTCTCAACCTCAGCCACAACTCTTTCTCTGGGCAGCTTCCTGTTGAAATTTTCAACCTCACCACTCTAAGAAGCTTAGATATCAGAAGAAACAATTTTTCTGGCCACTTTCCTGGCGGAATATCTCGTCTCCGGAACCTGGTTGTGTTTGATGCCTTCAGCAACAGCTTTTCAGGGCCATTGCCTGTTGAAGTTTCCCAGCTAGACTATCTCAAGGTACTTAATTTTGCTGGAAGCTATTTCAAGGGGCCAATTCCACCAGAATATGGTTCTTTCAAGAGCCTTGAGTTTATTCACTTGGCTGGAAATTTTCTCAGTGGTGATATACCCCCAGAACTGGGTAAATTGAAAACGGTGACTCATATGGAGATTGGCTACAACACTTACCAAGGAAGTCTACCATGGCAGTTGGGTAACATGAGTGAGCTTCAGTATCTCGATATTGCTGGTGCAAATCTCTCTGGCCAAATACCAAGGCAGCTCTCCAATCTCACCAAGCTGCAGTCGCTCTTCCTCTTCAGAAACCAGCTCACGGGATTGATTCCATCGGAGTTCAGCAGAATCACGCCTCTCACAAGTTTGGATCTTTCTGATAACCAAATTTCTGGGCCTATACCTGAGACCTTTGCCGAGTTGAAGAACCTGAGACTGCTGAGTCTTATGTACAATGAGATGAATGGTACTGTCCCAGAAGGCATCGCAGAACTTCCATCTCTGGAAACTCTCCTCATATGGAACAACTTTTTCTCTGGGCCACTTCCCCAGAGCTTGGGCAGAAACTCAAAACTCAAGTGGGTGGATGTTTCCACGAACAACTTCATTGGCAGCATTCCTCCTGATATATGTTCAGGAGGCATGCTCTTCAAGTTGATCTTGTTCTCGAATAATTTTAGTGGCAGTCTCTCACCAACTCTCTCAAATTGTTCTTCACTTGTTCGAATTCGACTTGAAGATAATTCATTCTCAGGTGAGATCCCTTTATTCAGCCATATTTTTGATATCACTTACCTGGACCTGTCCAGGAACAAGTTTACGGGTGGGATTCCCGCAGATATATCCCAAGCTTCCAAGCTTCAGTATATCAATATCTCTAGCAACCCAGAATTAGGAGGCATAATCCCTGGACAAACATGGTCTTTGCCTCAGCTTCAGAACTTTTCAGCATCCTATTGTGGTATCTCAGGCAATCTTCCTCCATTCCAATATTGCAAATCCATTTCTGTTGTCGAACTCAACATGAACAATTTATCAGGAACTGTTCCAAAAAGTGTTTCTAATTGCCGGGCTCTGGAGACGATGGACTTAGCAAACAATAATTTGTCAGGCCCTATACCCGAAGAGTTCGCTAGTCTTCCTGCTCTTAGCGTCCTAGACCTATCACACAATAGTTTCAATGGCTCAATACCTGTGAAGTTTGGTACTTCTTCAAGCTTACTGGTGCTGAATGTGTCTTTCAATGATATCACCGGTTCCATTCCCGCAGAGAAGTTATTTAGATCAATGGCTAGCAGCGCATTTGTTGGAAATCCTCAACTATGTGGAGCCCCCCTGAGACGATGTCCTGGTTCAACGGCAATATTGGGAAGCAGAGGCACAGGGAAGCTTTTCTGGGTCCTGCTACTTTGTGCAGGACTGGTTATATTCATCGCAGCTTCAGTTTCCGGTATGGTTTATTTCCATAGAGGATTTAAAGGCCAGTGGAAGATGGTCTCGTTTCTTGGACTCCCTCGATTCACAGCGAACGATTTTTTGAGGAGCTTCAGTTCTACAGAATCCAAAGAAACTGTTCGAGCACCATCAGCTTCAGCTTGCAAAACAGTCCTGCCCACAGGTATAACTGTTTTGGTGAGGAAAATTGAATGGGAAGCGAAGAGAATGAGAGCCATGTCAGAATTTATAACACGAGTGGGAAATGCAAGGCACAAGAATTTGATTAGATTGCTGGGATTTTGCTACAACAAGCATTTGGCTTATGTGTTGTATGATTACTTGCCTAATGGTAATTTAGCTGAGAAAATAAGAATGAAAAGGGAATGGGCAGCCAAGTACAGAATTATGCTTGGGATTGCAAAGGGACTTTGCTTCCTTCACCATGACTGTTTTCCAGCGATTCCTCATGGAGACTTGAAGTCAGCTAACATAGTGTTCGACGAAAACATGGAACCCCACTTGGCAGAATTTGGGTTCAAATATCTGTTACAGTTGAATAAAGGTCCATTTCCAGCAGCTTCCAACAGGGAAACAGGTATGCACAACTATACATCATTCTTCGATCCAGTACTTGTTATATCAAATACTTTTCTGTAAATATCTCGTTCCTTTGGGTAAAACAAACAAATAAACGCTTTCACCCAACATTCCCAGATCACAGAGTATGTCTGTACAACCTGGTTATATACTTTATAGGCCTTGAAAGGAATCACTAAAGGTCCAACCAAGAAAGTTGTCGAGTGTTAAGTCAAAAAGTATCAAGAATATTATGCCTTGGCAATCGCAGAACAAAATCAAGAATAGCACCGTAGTTCACTACTTTAAAATAGAGCATCAAGACCAGTCCATTTTGCCTACAGAGACGATAAAAGACATTTGGAAGAGACAAATACAAGTACATCTCAGCCTCCATTGATTTTATTTATTCTGAGTCTCTATTCAGGAACTAGCAGTCCTCAACGTTCTTTGTGTCTCTGCACAGGTGAATCTAACAATGCCATAAAAGATGAGCTTTATATGGACGTTTACAACTTTGGAGAGATCATTGTGGAAATTTTAACAAATGGCAAGTTGACAAATGCTGGAACAAGCATACATGGCAAGCCAAGGGAGGTTCTATTGAGAGAAATTTACAAGGAGAATGAAGTTGACTCTAAAACCTCTGTGATAGAGGAGATCAAATTGGTTCTTGAAGTTGCTTTGCTCTGTACCAGGAGTAGGACTTCTGATCGGCCATCCATGGAAGATGCAGTGAAGCTTTTATCTGGGTTGAAGCCACAAGACAACAACAACAGTTCTAAAGCAGGAGGGCTATAATCTTGTCACATATTACCATATGAAACAGATATAACAAATAGTTAGCTGATAAGAGCGTCTTGTCTGTAGTAAATTTGGCATATAGCTTGCTTTTTGTCAATAGTATTAGCACTGTTTTGCTGTATAATAGTGGCCTATAAGATTATGCACCCTCCATCCACTTATGGGTATCTTGAGGGGCTCATTTTGCTTCACCATTGTATCCTGTTATAACTTTGTCAGTTCATGCTACGTCACATATTCTTTGTTTGAAGTAATCTCAGTTTTGTGGCAAAGGCCACTTCTTTGTGCAGGATTAGTTCCAACAGGACAGCATATAATTTTCCAGTCCCAAATAATTCACGTCTCAATGGGATTGCAAAGATATTTGTATCTTCACCAGGACTCGCGAATTCCCTCGGAACAAATGTAAGAGGTCCGTTACGAAGCTCATGATGGAGCCAACATTATTCCCCTGACAAATAGTTTGAATGCCTATGAGAAGTCATAGGGTGATAGGTATAATAGGTAAGCTGACAGCAAAGTTGCGAAGGATGTATGCGAAAATGATGGCAAGATCAGAAAACGATATCGCGAGACCAAAAGCTCTGATACAAATTCAAGAACAGTTTAATACCCATAATCACGCTTAAATTCCAAGACAATAAAAAAGTTCGTGCTTTTTCTTCAACATCATGTTGTTTGTAACCCTGTTGCCAAAACCTCTCGACTTTTTGGTTTGATTTCTCCGTATAAACTTCGTGCTGTCACAAACAAAGACCTCTGCGCATGGCGAAAATTTTTCTTTCACCCCAAGAATTGACCATCTTAAACCAGTCCTTTTCGGGACAGCTGAAAAAGTTCCTTGTTTTGAAACAAATGAATCGGCCATAAGCAGAAGCAGGGGATAAAGAAAATTCCCTAACGACAAGAATTGATGGTATTTCTTCACATTTGGGAGAGCAGGCAAAATTTTCTTTAACTTTTCTATTGACAAAAGGAAGCGAAATGAGATACAAATATTGACAGAAACTTCCCAACTTCTAAGCCTAGGAATTATCTCAATCCAAGGGCATCAACAACACCTTCAAAACTGTCGAACCTAAAGCTCACCACATCGACCTTAACACCCAGCCTCCGCGCCCCGGACGCCGTTACAGGCCCGTGCGCTGCCACCACCAGCTCCGGACACCTCTCCCTCACCAACTCTTTCAAGTCCCTCCACCCCAACTCCCTCAGGCTCTTCAACAAACCCTCCACCTCGGCCGTGCTCGTGAAGACGACCGCATATAATTCCCTTCTCTCGCACCTCTCCACCACCTCCCTCGCACACTCCGGCCCCGCCCACCTCGTCTCGTACGCGCTGACTCTGACCGCGACCCACCCCTTTGCCTCCAGGTCCCGAAGAAAGTTCGGCACCACAGGGGGCTCCTCCAAGTCCACCACTAGTGGGACTGGACACAGAACTCTCCGACCGTTTCCCCTCCCCAGAGACTCCACCAGGCCGCTCGGGGTCGCAGTCGGAGGGACCAATAACTTAATCCGCTTAGGATTCTCGCAGAACTTCGCAACGAGGTCGTCGTCAATGAGCTCCGCGTCTTTTCCCAGAGCGGCGATCACGAAGGAATCTCCTTGAGGGGAGAGGAGAGGCTCCTCGAGATCGGCCGCAGCGGCCGAGAGGGACTGGATTGCGGTTCGTGACGTGAAGGCAAGGGCGGAGAAAGCTTCGAGATTAGGAGTAGAGAGGTAGGGTCGGAGTGCAGGCGGGGTGGGGTGGACGAGAACGGTGGGGCACCAGATGGGATTGTAGCCCTTGAGGCTGAGGAGGTGAGAGAGTCGCGACGCATAGTTTGGAGGAGTAGTGAAGGCTACGTTGGGTTTGGGCATGGGCACGGACATCGTCAGCGTCATCTTCGCTGAGTTAGAACTAAGAAGGTTCCGACGTCGTCGTACCATTCCCCATCATTATTCACTCACTTCTTTTGGATGGACAAACCTTTTTGTTCGAGATTTTTTTATTATTATTGTAATGCATGGATATATTATAATTGCCACTTCTTTCGGTTTTTGAGTTTCCAGCGGACAAGAGTGCCCTTTTCTTTAAGCCAAAAAGCGGTCCCTGCCAATATTTAAAGTAAAAAAGAAAGGGATGAGAATGGCATCAACAAAGTTTAGAGCTTGGCTCATTAGGATCTAGCCTAATAGTAGGCCAACCTTAGGACGAGCCGTAAAATCGGACTTCCTGAGTTGCGTCTTGAGTTTGAACTTCAAATTCTACTAGACACTCTCTTTTAAGTGACATATTTATCTTAACGTGGAGGTGTATTGAGATTTTACTTATAATTTCTCTTAATTGTAATAAGTTTTTCACCTATTTCAAAGCCCGTCATGATAATACGCGAGATTAATATACGATTTTCTTTCGTATTCTAATGTCCGATACAGACATACGATGTCCTGAACAGAATGCAAGACTGACAGAAAGTTTCCTTTGGTTACCTAAACGAAGATTAGAGCCTTGAGAGAACAAACTTAGGACAATTTGGATCATAAGTATTTTTTTTTTCCCGTTTCGGATCCAACTTAACCGTAAAATCGGGCCGACACTTTGATCGAGTTATATCCAGGCTCGACACAGTGGTTCACTTACATGACCGCCGTTTGGAATCCAGTTTGGGCCTAGAGCTGGCTCCAGAGACACCTAAAAATACAAACAAGACCCAAATACGTGCCCGGCAAACTAGCAAAGTATGCCTCTAATGTGCAACTCTAGGATCAATCGACAATTGTCTTCACAGTTTCAGTGCCCCTTAGGTGGGCAAATGTTTTGGCACACAACCTTGCCTGATAGGCCAGGGATGTATTCCCGAGATCTGTGGGCAGTACTTTCTGTATCCTTTGACGTTTGAGACTTTCTAATCCTCTGTAGTTTTTTACTCTCTCTGGTTTGCAAGACTCTTTTTATTACCGTAATATTAGGGTTTGTTGATAAAAAAAAAAAAAAAAAAATTGACAATCGTGTTTCTTTTCATGCTGAAAATATGAATTAGTATTACTCACTTACATGCAGGGTAGAGTTGTTGATCCTTCTAAATCGAATTCCCTATTTCTACTAATTACATCATCTTCCCCACACAGTACAGGCATGTAACCAAACCAAAACCTTCAAAACAAAATCATCTCAAGCCATGGTCCTCGCTGGAGACTTTAAGTTCTGCAACATTCCTCTCATCTTCCCCATGGGATAGAACAATATCAGGTACCGCTTCAATGTCCTCTGCAGGCTAATGATGTATCGACGGCAGATAAATATTGCATGGAAAATAAGGTAATCCAGAGAGGGAAAGGGGAGATGAAGAAGAACCATGTTACCTGCCATAGTTGCAACAATCGCCAAAACAAAAAATCAATGATCATAACCACGCAAAACAGCTTCCCTGCCCAAGCTCCACATGAGAGATACCTGGTAAAGGAGCCATACATATCAGCAACCACTGAAATTGCCCGATCACAGACTTCTAGACACCCAAAAACATGAGATGGAGATCTCACCAAATGGGTGCAAAAGAAACTAATTATAAAATTTAAAAAAATATTACTGTAGCATTTGTACCAGGAACTACCAAATCTGTAAATAGCCAATTAAGTACCCGAACAATTATGACTCTCTGGGAAACAATTTTTAAGATTTTTGTGTTTTGAACATAAAGGTGCTCACAATAATACATTATGCATACTCTATCAAAAACAAATCCATTACCATGTACCAGTTGCCTTAATGAAACACCAAATAATCCAATCAAATGTAAACTATTAATATCATACCGAGAGAGTCGTTCTAGAAGACTTTGATTTGCACATTTTAGAGCACGATCATATACAATCTCCGTCCTTTTGGCAACATCATGCCAATTATAGAGCTTCTTCATCTATAGGCAAATAATAAAAAAAAAAAGACGAACAAATTGATCACTGACGAGAAGTTGAAGTCTCATAAAAACCAAAATATACTTTAAATAATGCACTCACACGATTGTGCATGGCTTGGGCATTGATCTCGGGAAGTATAGATATAGCCTTTTTGATTGCTTGTACCATATCACTGGGATCTGGCTCCGCAAGCACAACCATATCATCGGGTAGAACCTATGAGAACAGTAAGGGTTTAGCTAAACTTAAACACTACGGAGAAATCCTGGGAACTCGACTATTCGAACAAAGATTTCATTTACAAGAGAGTACGATATGTATCATATCAACCAGGTACAGTAGAAACATCTCATTATACATGCCTCAGGGACACCTCCTACACGTGTGCTGACAGTTAATAATCCACAACTAGCTGCTTCTAATATGGCTATGCAAAAAGCTTCAGTTAAAGAACTGCAAATACAGCAACTTCATATCAGACCAATAGAGCAAATATACACCTTTTTTGGCTAGAACAAAAGTCTTTTCACAACAAGTGGAAAATTAGGCATTTCTGTATGGAAGAATGCTTGGCTGAGGCACGTGCTTCGGACATTATACATGTTGGAATCTGGCAGTTTTTTTAATGGTTTGACATTAGGGAACCTAGTATTAAGGAGATTGAGCATATAGAAAGATTTTCTTCTCAATCCACTGTTCACCGGCAAGAGATCAAACTTTTAACATTCTCCAAAGTGTAGGTGGAATATGGAATAGAAACCTGAGTACCAAATGAAACAAAGCACGCTAGGGTCTTATCTGTTATAAGTTCACCACAACTGTGATGTTGATACCTCTGCAGGTAGTGAGATGTTCCTAACCATGTACTTTCTACAATTGTTAAGTTCTATTAGCAAAACTCATGGCCAAGTTTGCAATGGATCACATCCAACTATTAGACTAAGATATATTTCGTCTTTTTACAAACAACCTAAATTTCAAGTGACTTCACCCAGCTACCAGATCAAATTGAACTTCTCCACAGAACTGGAATGAAAATACTTAATTTGAATAGGAACTTGCAAGAATAACTACCTGTTTAAGAATATATGGCCAGAAATTAAGACAGACCGTACTCGAGCATGTGGTACAGCACCCAACATTTCCACTCGATCTTGAAGAGAATGCTTCTCCCTCATCTCTTCCAAGCGCACCCTTTTGGGTCCATCTCCTCCAACAATGAAACGAACCTTAACATATACTTCAAATTAGAATCAAAAGTAATCCTTTTTTCAATTGCCACCCAACAGGCCAAATTTCTATTCACGTAAACTGACCCCAGCCCATCAAAAAAACGTTGATATAATGAATCCCCACCCCCGCGGGATATGCTGTGTATGTCCATCACCTATAATAAAGATGTTACAAAGTTCTTCGCGGCATAACAATACACGTTACACACTCATCCCTCTCAGCATTGTGTAACTATAAGCAATGATGCTGACTCTTATTAGCTTTAGAAGTTGATAATGGAGAAGCAGTGACCCAATACTAACAGTGAAAATAGAGTCAAGGCATAGTTCATGCTACCCCCATGTCATGGAAGAAATGAAGCCAAGCATGACAGCCAAAACCATTGATTGAAATCTGGTAACAATAATGCCTTTAAAACAACTCACATTGGGAAATATACGACAAACTTCTGGAATGACTTCAACAAGCAAATCTGCACCCTTCCGGTAAACCAATCTACTTATCACGACAATAACTATTTCATTAACACTGGGTCGCTCTGGGGCAGGCTTGAACATAGCCGTGTCAACAGCGTTAGGTATAACAAAGACCTTTGCTGGTGGCAGACCTGAACGTAGCACAGTGTTTTCTTTGCTTGTATGAGAAACACAAATGGCCTGACTTACATCTGCTAAAGTAAACTGCAATACCTTGTTCATATGGATGCTTCCAACATCAGCAAAACCATAAAGTGAATGATCAGTAAATACAACCTTGTAGCCCATAGTACGTGCATGCATCAAAGCTTCATGACAAAGAGTCGAAAAGGCTTGATGTCCATGAACCAATGATATGTTTTCTCGAATAAGGATATTCCTTATAATTGGAAGTGTCCCATAGAAGGTTGGCAAGGTATTCTGCATAAGAAATGGTTTCCACGGTACGTAGTAGACTTTGAGGCCACCAGTCATATACCTCACCCCAGAGCGATTTCCGTAAGCGTGAGTCATAACCACCACCTGCAGAAGGAAATTTAAAAAGCAAAGAAGTCTTTATATAATCAAGGGTAACTAAAAGTAAAAGAAAACTGAAAATCAATGCAGCTATTCAGCAAATAACTGGCTACATCGATTTAGTTTGCAACAAGGTACAAAGAAGAGAAAAAGGAAACGTTTAAATACAGAGAACTAAAACAAAAAGAAATAGAGCAACTGAGATTATGAAAAGAGAAACAGATAGAAAGCAATAAAGATGAGGGGAGTGTTTGTTTACCGAAATTTTGGAGAATATTCCCAAAATTTTGGGAATCGTTTGAATGTTGAAGTTTATTGGGGTTTATGAAAAGTGTGAAGTGTGTGTGTAAAAGTGTGAAGTTTATTGGGGTTTATGAAATGTGTTTGGTGTGGTGGAAATTTTGGGCCTCAAAAAATTGGGCAAACAAACGCTGCCAAAAATATTGTTCAAAAAAACATTTCAAAAAGTATGAAAACTGTAGAACTTCTGCTATCTATAAATTCCTCCAAATTGTACTCTTGTCTATCTTTCCCAATCAAACAGAAAAAGCACTTCCTACCTCTCACTCTAGCTACAAATGGCTAATGAAGTAGCAAGGAGTTGAGCCAACAAACCAAATGAGACTCTCACCTTGTGACCAAGCTTCAATAGGCACTGTGACAGATAATATATGTGATTCTCCACGCCACCAAAGTTTGGATAGAAAAAATCAGAGACCATGAGAATCCTATGCCTTCTTCTTTCAGCCATTAAGTCCTCCCAACTGCTTGCAATAAAGATACTCATGTATTATGGAGATAGACAGTTTCTCAATGTTTCAAGGTGAACTACAAGGAGTGATACAATAGTTATAGCGTATTCAAGGTGCTTCTTGCATTGTGCGTATGTAGTATAATCTCAACACAAACTTCTAGGTAAAATAAATACCCAAGATTGGCATGTATCTCAAGGCCTTCTTTTCTGGTTCCCTTTGCCCCACTCTGCATAACTACAATGTCTCCTTTTCTTTTCTTTTTTTTTACAAGTAAGGAAAGCTTTATTGAAAGAAAAAGGCGATAGAGCAGTACAAAGAGCTGTACTGAACCATCTACAACAAACAAGCTAGAAAATTAATAAAATCACTGAAGTCTACATATCATTTCTTTCCCTTGTTGACCTCCCTCATTTCACTAGCCTTAAAAACTTGGCTAAATTACTCCACCAGTAATTGGAGTTCGCGTGGCTCCCAAATTAGTCCCTATGGTAAGTTTTTTTTCACGGGACTCCTTGGGGTTTGGACCAATTCTCATTTTAGTCCTTTGTTCGCTTGGACGACGGAAGTTGCTAATGTGGCTAACGGCTACCACGTCACACCCAATTAGATGCTGACTGGACTTCTCTGTTGGGCGCCAACTGGAGTCCCCTAGACCAAAATCTTCAAACCCAAAATCCCCAATTTCCCTAACGCATGAGCGAACCCAATATCCCCAATTTCCCGAACCCATTTGCAAACCAAAAATCCCCAATTTTCCTGCCCCACTTGGCAAGTGCTGGCCTTGACATTCCTTTAGAGGCAAAGAATTCAATTTTATCCAAGAGGGTTTTGTTAGGATCAGACAAAAGCACAGATGGGAGTTTTCTAACGAGGTTCGAGATCTGGCTTTGAGTGAATCCATGGCTCTTGAACTTAACCAGTCCGCTCTTTGTGGGCTTTCGCAACTGACATATCGCGAAGATGATAGAGCAACCCCTGGTGAAAACCCAAGCATGTTTATATAAGGTAAGATTCTACAAATGGTTGTTGATTCGCAGCGCTTGAGATGTATCTCCAATATAAACATGAATTTGCAAGAAAACCCACTTTGTGAATTGGGTAGAGCTATAATACTGAATCTCCCAGTTAGAATGGTTTTACACTGAAAATAAAACTTCGGTTTTGGCATCGATGGAATGAGAGCAGAAACTCACCTATTCTTCGGAGGCAATATCCTCTATGTACGAGCGAATTTTCAATCTCCGGCTATGCTTGTGTTATCGTTAAATTCCCAAATTCATACCTGAAAACGAGCACGTATACGGCTTGAAATTAATGGGTTCTGTGAATTAATGCTAAAGATGACCAAAAAATGGCAATTTGCATATTGCTTTTACTACTTTCCAAATAAGCTCAACAACACATACACAAAGTCACAGCACTCAGATTAAACCCAAAAGGGAGAATTTGAAAAAGGAAAAACAGAAGGAGATGGTGATTCTTACCCAGCAGCAGTGGGCGCTGGAATGGGGAAACTAATAAGCTTTCGAGCGAGATTAGGAATTATTGGGGCCAAGGGAAGTCAAGGATTGGACTAACTGAAAACGGGCCTCAACTCCTTGTGCAATCGGAGGGTGAAAGTGGAAAAACTATGAAGAAACTCATTTTTCTTTCTTTGTCAGTTGACTCGGAAGGTGCTCTCAGCCTTCCGGTTCTACCCTATGAGGCTGCGGTGTTATTGGCAGACGGTTGCCCGTAGTGGCGGCCACTGCCGGAGCCAGTACCCAATTTGAAAGGGGCGAAATTCTAAGGCAACGCGACGAAATTTTCTTTTTTCAATGTAACGTGAAAAGTGACTTTAAGTTAAAATATTAAAAATTAAAAATATTGAAATACACGTATTTTTTACGCGAATTCTTTTTTTTTAATAAAAAAAAATATCTATTATCCAAATAAAATAAAATAAAACAAAATTTATTAACCAATTCAATCTTTAAAATGAATAAATTCACAATGATTAATTCAAGCTAACATATTCAACAAATCAACCAGTTAAAATCCCATCAACCAATTTGGCTATTGTGAAAATTGTCATGACTTGAAGACTTATCACTCCCATGTATTCAATAAAAAAGAAAAAAAAAAGGGATAACAAATAACAATTAATATCACTAACCTGCTACCTAAGAAAAACATAGCCCATAGGTAACAACTTCTATCTTGTTTAAACATTCACATCAGAATTTATTTGTTCTGCACTAACATTTACAGCACCTTTACCAAAATTTTCAAACCTAGTCACCTTAATGTTTAACAGCAACTAACATGGCATTTAAGTTAAAACAGAACATGTTACAGCAAATTTCTTTTTTTTTTTTTTTTTTAAATCTGGAAAATTTTCATTTGTGTAGATATATGCTAGTTAAACTTATCTTTCCAGCGCAACAAAATTCACTTCCCCTACAGCATTCAGTAATTATATAAATAACATCAACAAGCTTACCAATCACTCGACAAGTGCATGAATAATGACACCTAACATCACCAATGTAAGACTAAGTAAAAACAGGAACACTGCAGCAAAATTGCTAACTTGTTTTGGCATTCGGCTCAAAATCTCATTTGTTTTACAGCAGCATTTTCAGCCTCTTTTTCAACTCTTTAAAGTTTGGTTATTTTAACATTTTACAACTCACATTTAACCAATCTATTGAAATTAAAATCACAAATAGTAAAATTGAAATCGCAATCTCAACAGATTCAACCTAAATCCTAATCACAATTTCATGAATCATTTGACAAAAACGTCATTGAACTGAAAAGTTTGCTTCAGATTCCCATAAGATAAACTATTGAAAGGCAAATGTCTGCCATTACAATTTACAGCACCTGTAAGATGTATCATTAATAGAATTGTGCTACTGTAGTATGTAACCAGTGCAGACTTGCATAAGCACATTTAAAATAGAGAAAGAAGAGAATGAAAATTTATTTTATTTCTTTTCTCTTGTGTTCTTCTTGTGCATCAGGCTTTGCCGTAAACACGTCACACAATTGGTTTCAATGCCTTTGAAATTTGAATGGCAGCGAATGGAATGCCTTGGGCTCCTCGAGAAGGCCTTTCGGAAACTGCAAAAAAAGAAAGAACAACATATGAAACCCGAAGAGAATGAAGTATACGTAAACTTGCAATGTGTAAGGTACCTCGGCTCGGTAGCACGTGGGTTGTGTCCATTCCCCCAGGTCAGGGGGCTCAAACGTGGGCAGAGAGAGAAGAAGGATTGTTCTGAATCTGATCCACAAGACCAAAACACAAGTCACAAAGTGGTCTACATTTGTTCTGATAAAAGGTCCATAAACTCACAAAGAATAATCGCATACAATTCTTCTTTATTACCATAACAAAAACAGTTTCTGGGACTTTACTCTTTGCTTAATGAGAAAAACGAAAAAAGACAACTCTTTGAACACTTTATTCTAGTGTAGCATTGAAAAGGCTAGGAACATAAATGAGTGCCCAGTAACATACAAAAAACTCCATTTTTTTTTTGTCTGAAGGTATCAGCTGGAGCTACGCAAGAAAGAAGTTCATGGAGTTTATGCAAATTCATTTTTGTCCGATGGTACCCAAGTACCCAACAGCTATGGGAACATACCAAAAAACTGTCTTTTTTCTTTGTAAGTAAATTTTACCAAAAGATACACTGTACACTAAGAACTTCACTCGCCCGTAGAGTACTCAAAGTCGAACCCTCCGGCCCACACCTTAGTGTACGGAAACTTCATATTCTCCTTCGAAGACTTGGGGCAGTTGACGTCGGAGGATCTTTTGTATTTATTGAGGTTCTTTCTCCCGTCATGAGCGTTCTTGTCGTTCTGTTCTTTTCCTTTCAAATCATTTTTTCTCTCCTGTTTTTTCGTCAGAGGAAGAGTGACCGAAGCACGGAACCGCAGTCAATGCCAGACGGCGAAGGTTCTGGTGGAGCCGATGGAATTACTGCCTGTGGCACGAGGTTTCCTGCTACCACCTCCTCGTCGTTCGCGGGACCGTCTTCGAGTGTCCATGGGGAGGGGGTGGAAACGGGTTCGGGAGCTCTAAAGGCTGGAAAAGACCCGAGAAAGATAGCTAGAAAGTAAGTGATTTCAACCTATCTACGTATTTCTCCCCTTTTTTTGCGCCAGAAAGTTATTTTTAAAGTAAAATTTTGGTTCTGTTGAATTTGCTCATGTGCACGTGACTTCTTCGCTCTTTGGCTTCCCGGGAAGTCCAGGGGCGTAAATTTGGCACAGCAAACGAAGTTTTGAATTTTATCTCCGTTTGATGGTTGGCTTTGGAAGCAAAATGCTGGAGTAAATTCTGACTTAATTTGGTTCTTGAGTTTTTCAACTGTCTGTGGTCTTTTGAAAGGTTAATTCCTATGTTTTCCTTACAAACTGAAAGAATAAGGGAAACGAATGCTGGGATTCATGTTCGCTTTTTATGATTTGTTTTAACAAAATATTAAGGACAGCTGAAAGAAGCCGATCGTGCTTACCTCTGCCGGCTTCAGTTTTCTAGGAAAACGGGTTCATGTTACATTAGATATGCGTGTTGCCTGGAAAAGAGGAAGAGCTTAATGTGGGGTTTGTTGTTTGTGATATTTGTTGTCTGAAGGTACCAGCTGGAGCTATGCAAGAAAGCTTTAGAGGAGAATATAATTGTTTATTTGGGGACAGGTTGTGGGAAGACCCATATTGCTGTGCTGCTTATGTTCGAAATGGGTCACTTGATAAGGAAGCCCCAGAAGAACATATGTGTCTTTCTCGCTCCTACTGTGGCTCTGGTCCAGCAGGTGAGCTGTACTTATCAGTGTGGTTTTCTATTCCGGTGTTCGGATATGAGAAGCATTCAAGTTTGAGACAAATCTTGTAACGATTGTTGTTGGTACATTGCTCCACAAAATTAGAGCAGTTTACTGCTCCTTGTTTTGGCTAGTGGGGCATAGGAATTTAGTAAATAGACTGTACTATAATCCTTAGATAAACTACAAATGAGATAAGGCAAGGGATATTCATGACATCTTAAGTGGGTTGTCATCACTTTTGACTGACATCACCTGTATTGTGCTACTACATGTTTGACTTTATTGTTGATTTAAAAAGTTAAAAGTGATCTGCATTCTCATCTGTTTAATTGTCTTCATGCAGTATAGACTGTTCTGTTTTTGCAGTATACCTTGTACATAACTTTTTCCTGCTAAGGTTGCCCTCTTCTGTTGATTACTGCAGTTGATGCTCAGGGCTTTATCAGTTTATTCAAGCGATGTTTTTATTCTGCTAGTGTTATTTTGTAAACTATTTTGTAATTCTAACATAAAGCCTGAACTGCTATCTTTTCTTAGATTGCTTTTAACTGATATCCTAATTTGATCTGTCACAGCAAGCCACGGTTATAGAAGACTCCATTGATTTCAAGGTTGGGATCTACTGTGGCGGATCTAATCACTTGAAAAGGCATCTAGACTGGGAAAAGGAGATTGGTCAGTATGAGGTAGTTATACAAGTTAACTGATCTAACATTGGGTTATATTCATTATGTTGTAGAGGTGTTCACCTTCTGCTAAATGTAAAGTTATTGTTGCATGTATCTATTTGTCCCAATATTATCTTGTCTTTCATTGATCAAGTAGATCAATGTATGATGAGAGCTGATCCAATGCCTGCATCTTCTAATTGCTTTCCATAATTGACGTTTACTCCACCTTGTAAAGATTTTCCTAAGAATCTCTATAATTTTCACTCTTTCTTTTAATAAGAAAAGCTGCCATTAGCTGTTTTATTTTTCTTGCAGCCTCTTGAAGAAAGAAATGAGATGTCTTTGTGCCACTATGAGTTACTACTCCCATGGCTGCTTCATCTTCATTGAAATGTTTCTGTTTGTGCGGCTGTTTGTTCCATGCAGATTCTTGTTATGACTCCTGAAATACTTCTGCATAACTTGTATCACTGCTTTATCAAGATGGATTCAATTGCGCTTCTGATCTTTGATGAGTGTCATCATGCTCAAGTCAAAACCAACCATCCTTATGCAAAAATCATGAAAGTAAAGGGTTTTTCCTGTTACTAACATGCCTCATTTTTCTGATTTGCTTGTTTCCTGTCTGTAGTTTTACATGGATTATTTGCATCATTTTGCAGTTCTTCTACAAGGTTCATGTTGGAAAAAATCCCCGTATATTTGGCATGACTGCATCTCCAGTTGTGGGAAAAGGTAATCTAATCTAGTATTTGTTTAAAATCCTGAGCTTTAACCTTGATGTGGTTATCCGAATGTTCCACTTCTTTCATCATGTCTACTTGTATAGTTTATGTTGTACTCCACTGTTACTATTAAAAAAAAAAATGTTGCATTCCACTGTTACTCATGATTGTCTTGGAGAAGGCTTTTAAGATTTCTTTTACAGCAATTTTATTATTTCTTGGAATCTAATTTAGTATTAGTCATATTGTGAGGTACAGTATAGTTGTATACCTCTAGGATGTGAATAAGTTATGTTCCATTTTATCATGCCTTAATTTTTATGTATAGTTGTTACTCTTTCAGGTGCTTCTGAACAAGCAAATTTACCAAAAAGCATCAATAGTCTTGAAAATTTACTTGATGCAAAGGTGGGATGCTGAATTTGTTAATGTTATCTTTTATGTGGATTGATGCAAGTCTTTACTGTCTTTTCTATGGTCAAATAAGGTTAAGTGACATTGTCAGCTAGATTACGTAAGGTCGAGTGCTTATACCTATAAAATTGTCCCTAGTCTATTGATATGCATATCTTAATGCGGTCCTAACTGTTGTGGGATGTGCTGATATTGGCTGAAGCGTTTTTTGTGTCCCTGGCATAAATTTCTCAATTCTATTTTTATGTTTTGGATTCTAATTTGTTTTCATTGATACTCTCCATGGCTATTGGTGCTGTTTGCATAGATCAAGCACTAATTGGTTTGACAAACGTTTGCTAACTCCAAACTATGATAAACTTAAGCAAATCTACCTATTATACATTCTTCATATGATTGAAATATAAAAAGAGTTAACAAGGTTGTTTTTAGTTTTGTTTATGGATGACCTAACCATACTTGATTGGTTTTGGAGAATTAATTTATATAAATGAATCTATCTCTTCCTATTAGTTTAAGTTTTTGGGATAAATGATATTTTATCATGGTTATTGTAACAACCCAAGGGAGCGCTAGCCACATCTGTGTTTTGACTTCAAAAGAACTAGTCAAGATTGCTTTTGAAACCTCTTGGACTCATTATAAGTTCCAGTTTTACCCAGTAAGGGACCAATGCGAACTTGGCCTCATACCATTCTTTTCTCATTATTTTTCCTCTGAAGTGGGACTTAGGGTGTTACAGTAACATAGCAATAGTCCTAAGTTTGAACCTGGTCTCTACACTTCCTCCCCTTTAAAATATCTAATTCCTTTCTTGCTAGGTGGTCCACATGCTTTCTAGTCTCGCATCTCCAGTTGAAGAATATAATTTAAGTAAATCTATTTATTCTTATCTGTTTAAGCTTTTGGGATAAGTAGTAATTTACCAATCTGCACTCATGCCTGATTGGGTAGTGACTCTGCTTTGTATGCAGAAAAGTAAGCATTACTAGGATCTTTAAATGTAGTTTCCATTCAACTCTTATGCTGCAAAATCTGTTCCATAAATGTTGTCACTTCATTTATGTATTCAACTTATTTTTGTAGGTCTATTCTGTTGAAGATAAGGCAGAATTGGATAATTTTGTGGCATCTCCTGTAATCAGAGTATATTGCTATGGTTCCATGACACAAGGCACATCGAGCTCCAATGTGACGTACTATAGTAAACTTGAGGAGATGAAACGGCAGGTGTATTGTTGAGTCATATCCTAGTTGTACCTTGTTTTCCTTGAACTAGCTTTCACTTGTTGCTATCTCTCTGTGATAAGAGCAGTGCATCGCAACACTCAATGGGAAGAGGGAGGATCATCAAAGTCTACAGAGCTCAAAAAAACTGCTAAGAAGAATGCATGAGAATATGATATTCTGTTTGGAAAACCTTGGCCTTTGGGGAGCATTACAAGTAAGCTCTTGTAGCATGCAACCTATATTCATGATTCTACAAATTCTTCTTTCTTGCTTTCTCCTGGGTTTTGTACTGTTTGTTCTTGGAAAATACTTCAGATATTTATTGGTTTCGATTTTCTTAGTTTTGTTTCCTGTATCTGTTGTCTCTATTCAACATACTTGAAAGGTTCCTATCTTCTGCTTTCTTTAGATAATGTTTCTGCAATTATATTTAGAAGACACCTACATCCATATTAGCAACTTTTCTGGAAGAACAAAAATCTAATCGTAGTGGAGGTCCTTGATGTATGCTCATAAGCATATGCATGCACGCACACAGTAGTATTTGGGTGGGAAAGAGGTTGAAGAGGTCTGTGAGAGAGATTGTGAGTGATGTGATGTCTGAAAGGCTTACAGGAGATTACTGTCTCAGAGAGAGAACAAGGTGGTGGAATGGTTCCAGCTCCTCTAAAATTTGTTTGAAAATTTAAATGTGATATTCTCTAACCCTATATAGGCATATGTGAATGGAACAGGGATTCTAAATGACACAAACTCAATGATAAAGTGTGGTGAATGCGGGCTTTTACCATCAAACAAGAGTGCAAAGTTTTCCGTCTCTTATGTTTTGGGCTATAGTGTTTGAACCTGCTGTCAATTATGGAGAATTCTGCTTCTCAATTAGTTCTTTCTGCTGAGCTTCCACATATCAATTGAAGTACTCTAATAATTTGAAATTTAGTTTTAGATAATACCACTTCAGTCTAAAGTTTCTTTGTAAGAGATATAAAACTAATTTGAAACGTGTAGCTTAAAATGCTATCATGAAACCCACTGCAATTAATCAGGTGGAATATGTTGCATATTATGGGGAATTAATCTCTATGGATGTGGTCAAAATTCTGGGGACACTGCTGGTTGCGGGCTTATTTGGTAAGTTAATGTCTTTGTTTTTAATGCCCTTGAAAATGGGTAGTTGTGTAGTTGGGTTGATGCCAAGGCAAATTTTTGACTGGGATATTTATTAGTTTACTTTTAGTCTTGATTGGCTGTATTGACCATTTCTTGTTCATCTTCTTATTTTTTTCCTCTTGTTTTGGGTTGCGGTGGCGCCGGGGGGGAGAGAGATATTTTGATGAAGCACTGGACACCTTGGCAAATTTGGGTTGTAACAGAAGATGAGAGTTAGCTTTGTGTGTACTTGGACACCATTTATCTTGCGTATACTACGAGGCCTATGATCATAGTTGCATAGACTAACATAATATATGCATAAGTGTTGCCTTACAGATAGTGGTGGGGGGAGGGGGGGCAGCGATAACAAATATTCACCTTTTTTAGGAAATATTTCGAAAGAAAAAAAAAAAAATTCACAACTAGATACCCAAAATTTAAAAAAATTCAACATGAACTCCAACACTTTTTCACACAAATTCCAATACCTTTTATTATAAAATATTTCTTACAAAATTCCATCAAATCATCTTTCTTTATATTTTTGCTATAATTTCCAATAAAAATAAATCTACAATGAAATATCTTTAAAAAATTTGACTAACTTTTTACAAACCCCAATAGAACTTCAATCTACCTACATATTAACACCACTATCAAAATTTCTACAAATTTTTAGAATTTGTTATTGCCAAACATCACCTATTATGTTCTAGAGTATAAACACCTACTTTCTATAATTCAATTTCTAAAATGTGATTCGGAAAAAAGAAGGAACTTCCTTAATAGTTTATCAAAGTAATTATTTTCTATGTTTACTCGGAATTGAAATTAGCAGCTAAAAGATGGAAAAAAAATTGAGATTGAAAGAGATTTAAAGCTAAAAAAAGAGAATGAACTTACATAAGCTGAGACAACGTCAACAGAAAAGAAAAAGAAACCCAAGTTAAAGTTGTCATATGTAAAGTGCCAGAAAAAACTTGGTGGGTTAGGTGATTTCTTTATGTCAACTTTTTCAAGGGTAAGATGAGATCGAAAGGGTTTTTTTTTTTTAAAGGTGAAATTGAGAGAAATTAATAACAAAATAGAAACAAAAACCAGTATTTACATCATAAAATAAATTGCATCTCATGGTGAACTTTTAATTCCATTAGCATTTATTGTTGTTTTAAAAGATACTTTAATTCATTTCTTATTTGTTGTCATTTTAAAAGGTATTATTTTTAAAGCATTAAATTTGTCTCATTTATTTTGGGGGGATAATGGTATTTGAAGGTCTAAACAAGGGATAGTATTTTTGGCCTTGCAAAGGGGATTTTTTCAAAATATTTTTTTTGGGGGGGGGAGTGGGGGTGTGGTGGCACCCTCCCTGGGAGTCTCCGCCACTGCTTACCGATAAGGACAGGGCTGTTGGTAAGAACCCTTCCTTTGCACAGCTAGGGTGAGTTAACTACTTACAGTTGGCTTGTGAAAGTGGGATACTTCTTAATGTTGCAGTCTCTTTTTTTTTTCAATAATGTTGCAGTCTCATGTGTATTGATTGTGCTTTGTCAATTACTGTTGCTGTCTTCGTGTGTTCTTCAATTGGAGGTTGCTGGCATGCTATAATTTACCTTTTCTATCTTCTTTTCCTCCTTTTCAAGGGTAGTCGCATTCTTCTGAGCGGTGATCACTCGGAGTGGAATGCATTAGTAGAGGTGGAAGGAAATTTCATCGATGACTCTGTGTGTGATAGATATCTAGCCCAGGCTGGAGAAGTCTTTGCTTCTGAATGTATGAAAGGTATAATAAGGAATGCAGTGGTTTTTTTTTTTATGGTGTAGCCCATAGTGGCATCCTGGCATTGTCTCTGTTCAGCGATCATAACTTACTGTACCAGTGTGTTGTGTGATTTACTTTCTTTTCATAAATATTTTTAGTAAATGGAACTTGAATAATTTAAGCTGCAATCCTTTATTGGGCCATTAAATATTTGAAATGAAAAGGTTCAACTCAAGAATCATTCCCTCTGCAGTTAATGATCGATATTTTTCTATCTGTTAGATGGCATTGTATCTGATCTGTCCTGTGTGGAGATCTTAGAGGAGCCATATTTTTCAAGAAAGCTTTTACGCCTTATTGGAATTCTCTCATCCTTCAGGTAGGTATGGAAGTGTTTAACAGATGTCTTGAATATCAGGTTGAATAAATGACACTAGACAGATTTATTCGGGAACTTTTTTTTTTTGGGTCAGCATTCGCCAGTTGCGTTATATTCCTTTATGTTCAGTCAATCTCTAACTATAGAGAATGTTCAGAAAGCAATTTGAAATCCTTCCCTGTCAGTGCAGAGGGGCCTTGCTACTCTAATCGACTAAAACTTAACTCAATTAAGCTTTAGTCTCAACTAAATCAAGCCAGCCATTCCATCTTGATTGGGCTACATGCATTCCCTCCATTCTATCCTTTTGTTGTCATGCTCTCTTTCACCTTGTTTATCACTTCCTTTTTCACTGCTTATGCCATGTTGCTTTATGCCTCTGCTCTCTTTCACGCTTCCAAGTAAAATTTATCTAATCTTTCCCCTTTTCTCTCTAAGCCGTCTTCTTTGCTGTTGTTAAGTCTTCTTGGATGACTTCTGGTCATCTTTTCTTGATAAGTTATTTTTCTTAATATGTTTTGCCACCCCCTCCCCACTCTCTTTCTTTGTAGTCCTACTCATTCTTCATAACATTTTCATTTCTGCAAGATAGGTTTCATTTTATAAAATGCCAACGTTATATTTAATCTAAATTGGCTCGAGCACCTATTATTTCCAATGCAATTTGCGATGATGTTTCACTGGCTCTTAATGAGACTTCCTGAAAACGATGGTATTACAAGAATGGGTGAGGTTCCAAACCATTTATGAGATAATCTGTACCCTGATGGAGTCCAATCACATAGTATGATTGCATTAGATATGTTGTATAAACTTGGCAATTATCATGTATTTCTGTGGGAAATTATAAAGATGGAGTTCATTTGTTGAAACAAATTATATTTTACTGTCCACAGTAGCTTTAATTAGGCTTGAAGCATGAATTTGGTTCTTATAGAGTGAATTCTTGGTATGGATGAAGTGCTTTAGCTAAGTGCATGTCTGCATACTTAACAACAAAAGCATTTATACTGTGATGGG
The DNA here is from genome assembly GCA_003952965.2 of Morella rubra. Classification (NCBI taxonomy): domain Eukaryota; kingdom Viridiplantae; phylum Streptophyta; class Magnoliopsida; order Fagales; family Myricaceae; genus Morella; species Morella rubra. The sequence goes on along the minus strand of RXIC02000511.1, from coordinate 53,961 downwards.
CTGCAGCTCATAAGGCGCTGAGATGTTGTAGGTTTTCTTCAATTTATTTGTGCAATTAACAGATGAGAACAGATAGGAATTATTACTGCCACGCAAGCTGCAGTTATTAACCAAGGTTCTATGATCACAATTAATTGTGTGGCCAGTGTGGATACCTGTCTACAGCAATCACTTCGTGTTACCTTGGCTTTAATCCTTCTGGTCCTCGTACTCAAGATTAGTTTATCTTTTGCTGCACATTTGTTGAGGGTCTTTTGCTTACATCATAGGCCTTGATTAGATTGAGGCAATAGATATACATATACGTGTGTACATATAAATGTACGCAATTATTGTGATAAATGTTCAATTTTTCCTTTTTTCAGGTTACAACCCAATATGAAATGCATAATATTTGTAAATAGGATTGTTACTGCGAGATCATTGTCATGCATACTGCAGAAGCTTAAGTTTCTAGCATTTTGGAAGTGTGATTTTCTTGTGGGAGTTCACTCTAGACTAAAAAGTATGTCTCGGAAGACCTTGAACATTACCCTTGAGAGATTCCGGTCCGGAGAGGTAATGCCTAGTATTTATTATTTTTTACATTGGTTTCTTTTCTTGGATGGCATTTCAAAATTCATCAGATTGTATTACTCTGTTCTTGTGTTAACTTTGATATATTATAAGATGTGTTAGACGAGGTTTGAGCTCAAATTTGATTAGAAATTACCAAAACTTTTCTACATGAAGAATAAATTGCACATAAGGGGTGATCTTGTTGGAACATTCAGTTTAGCAGACACTCGATGCACACTTATCAGACATAACTGCAAGGTTGTTTCTATTGTGGTTTGCCTAACGTGCATATTCTTGGACATTCATCCATTAGAGATGCCAGACAAAGGAATACTGGTGAACATCTGTTATTTTGGTAAATAGTTAGGAGGATGATGCTGTCCATCTCTATCTAACAGCTGTAAATTCAGGTTTGTTATTAAGTTGCAAATAAAGGACAGTGGCTCAGACTGATGTATTAAGGATTTGTAGTGGAATCATTATCTGGTATGATCTGGGGAAGAGTGGTGGATGTTATTAAGCAATTAGTACATGCATATGATATAGTGTAGCCTTAGTTGCTGGTTTTTGGGCTACCCAAGTTTCTTTTAGAAAACTCTTTTTTTTGGAAACATTATTAAAGATATGGGGGAAAATCACTTTGCGCCCCTGAACAATTATGGGGTCAATGTCACTTTGGGAGTCCGAACTACGAAGTTCGTCACATTGAGCCCTCGAAGTACCAAAATTCATCAATGTTTGCCCTCAAACAAGATTAGACCATCAAAATTGTACTACATGTGTTATAAATGGGTCATGCGGCACGAAGTGGTCTTTCAGGATTGGTCATTGTGTGTCACCACCTCCCACCTATCCTACACATTCGATCTTTGATGGTCATATCTTATTTGAGAAAGCACATAAATAATTTTGATAGTTTAAGGGTTCAATGTAACGAATTTGGTAGTTTGAACTCCAAAAGTGACATTAACCTTATAGTTCAAAGATGCAAAATGAAGTTTTCCCTAAAAACATTTATTCAATTGCTGAAAATCCAATACATTGCTAGTAGAGCATAGATGTTACTATTTAATGTATCTTGATTTATGTTATTGTTAGCACCATTGAGCATATAATGGGTGGAAATGATATATCGTGGCACTCAAATATGGTTTTTCACAGTGGAATCAGAGAAAGAGAATGCAACAAAAAGCCACTGGTTTTTCACAGTGGAATCAGAGTGATCTGATTCCACTGTGAAAAACCAGTGGCTTTTTGTTGCATTCTCTTTTTCTTTGGGCAAATTCAGTATTAGGTTGTCCTTTTTCAGACTATCCGGATTTCCTAAGCTTTATAGCTTGTATGGTTTTGGTGTTTTCAGTATAGTCTCTTGTACTGTTGTCCTGTTGTCCTGTCCTTTGTTTTAATAAAGTTTAACTTACTTATAAAAAAAAAAAAAAGTGATATTGGACAAAGCTGTTGTGCTGGTGATAGTGATCATAGAAATAAATTTCTGCAGTACATTGACTTTCTAGAGATAGAGGCTGCTTATTAATGTCTAGTGGTCGTTGTTTTGGCAGTTAAATCTATTGGTTGCAACTAAAGTGGGTGAAGAAGGACTTGATATTCAGACCTGCTGCCTTGTGATCCGGTTTGATCTTCCAGAAACTGTTTCTAGCTTCATACAATCCAGAGGACGTGCTCGAATGCCTCAGTCTGAATATGCCTTTTTGGTGAACAGGTGCTTTTCTGAAGCGTGGGTTGTATGATTGTCCATTTGGTTCTCTCTCTTCCAGATAAGAGTAACCGTAATTGGCCTTAATGTTTCAGCGGCAACCAGAAGGAGCTAGATTTGATAAAAGACTTTCAAAAGGATGAAGGTCGAATGAACATGGAAATTGCACATCGAACGTCAAATGAGATATTTATTGGTTCTGAAGAAAGAATTTATAGAGTTGATTCGTCTGGCGCTTCTGTTAGCTCTGGATATAGCATCTCATTACTCTATCAGTATTGTTCAAAACTCCCGCACGATGAGTATGCCCTTAGACATTATAACCATTGTTTCACTCATGACTTGGGATGCCAATCATTTAAAAAGCTATTTGAAGTTTGTATAGACGTATGGATCTAATTTTTGCAGGTTCTTTAACCCCAAGCCAGAGTTCTTTTATTTTGATGACTTGGGGGGTACTGTTTGCCACATAAACTTACCTTCCAATGCTCCAATAAATCAAATAGTTGGTACACCACAGTCTTCAATGGAAGCTGCTAAACAAGATGCTTGTCTGGAAGCAATTGAAAGATTGCATAAAATGGGTGCCTTGAATGATTACCTTTTGCCCGGGCCAGATGATGAAGATGTAGATGGGATGGGGCTGGATTCTTCTGACTCAGACAGCTGCACAGGTTGAATTGAGCCAAAGAAAATTTTCTCTTGAACATGTTTTCTTGTTTTTGCATCATTATGTCATGTCAGTTGTATTTGGTTTGTTTGTTGTCAGATGGGAGTCCACGACTGGAACTACATGAGATGCTTATACCTGCTGCTCTAAAAGAACCGTGGACTAACTTGGAAAATCCCCTTTATCTGAATGCTTACTATATAGAGCTTTATCCTAATCCCAAGGATAGGACCTATAAAAAGTTTGGTCTATTTGTCAAAGCACCTCTCCCGGTAGAAGCTGAGAGAATGGAACTTGATCTTCATCTTGCTCGTGGTAGATCTGTGATGACAAAGTTTGTCCCATCAGGAGTTGCAGAATTTGATAAAGATGAGGTAGATCTAGTATTTTTTGGAGAGAAGTTTATGATGTTGTTAAACTTCATTTTCTTATATTCCACAATTTTTTTTTTGCAGATTATATTAGCACAAAATTTTCAAGAAATGTATCTCAAAGTCATCCTTGACCGATCTGAATTTATTCCTGAATATGTTCCATTGGGAAAGAATGAAATTTGCATATCAAGTTCATCAACTTTCTACCTGTTGCTTCCAGTAATTTTGCACGATAGTGATAACACAATTACTGTAGATTGGAAGATTGTCATTAGATGTTTATCATCACCAGTTTTCAGGACTCCAGAAGACACCATGGTCGAAAAAAGTAGTGTGGATTTTCACTTGCAACTTGCCAATGGTTGCAGAACAATATGCGATGTTGAGAATAGTTTAGTCTATGCTGCACACAATAAGGTATTTTACTTTATTACTGACATCATTCACAGAAAGAATGGATACAGCCCTTGTGATGGCTCAGAAACTACAAGCTACATGGAGCACTATGAGAGGTTTGCATCTCACTGCTTGACACAGTTGATTATTTATACTTATATGCCATTTTAGATTCCTCCTGTACACATCCTATATGATGTTATACCTAAATTCTGTTTATTATATGAAATTCGTTAATATACTAAGGACTTACATGTCACTGATACAGGACTTTGGCATTCATCTTACAAAATGTACTATTAGGTTATGTCGATCTCATCTTTTATTAATTGGTGAAGGTAATTTTTATTTTCTAATGCTGGAAATCAGGCTTGGCATTCCACTTAAATATCCAGAACAACCTTTTCTGCGTGCAAAACAACTTTTTTGCTTGCGGAACTTACTATGTAACCGAAAGCCAGAGGATTCAGGTAATTATTTTATATTTACGTGATTGTTTCTCTTCTTGTGGTGGATCCATTATGAAGTGATTTGTACTTTGTACCAGTTGTGTTATTTTGGATTCTATTAATAGCTCAATTCTACTTAAAAAGAGAAGGATGTCTCAATTAGGTTTTTGCTATATGTTTTGTCAGACTGCATCTTTTATAAATTTTGTGCATAAAGAAATATATTTCCTTGTGTAATTTAACTCTTGCCACAGAGAATAAGGTTTGGTTTTTGCTGAGCGGAGTACCTTTTTTAGTCCTAATGATGTTGCTCATAGATCACTGAACTAAAAGCAACAGAACAATAGGACTTCTGTTTGATTGGTAAGTGACACAAGCACTCAGTGGGTTGTAGTAGATTGGTCTAAGAGTTGGGGTTGGAAATAGAAACTGTACCATAGGATGGTTCATTTATCTTTTCATTAGCATTCTTAGACCAGCAAATAGGAACCAGAGCAATATAGAAGAGATAAAGAATGATTAGAAAGAAAAAGTAAGAGAAGAAGAATAGCAGAAATGGAGAGGTCAAGCGCTTGACGCCCAAAACAAAGCTAGTAGTACTCCAAAAAAATCTCTTACCTCAAAAAGAGAATCATAAATTTTTATTATCTAGGAACCTTTGTAAGCTGTGAAGCATAGACATAGAACATATCAGATCACTACTATGCATAGAAGCCTGCATATAAGAACTCATAGATGAAAAATACCATGATTTGGTCCCTGAAATAGTGGTGTGAATGGTCCTTGTGTTGCAGTAACTTGGCTCTTTGGTATAAAGTAAATACAAAAAAAAAAGAGCAGACATGACTAATATGGTAATGCATCCTCCAAAGTTAGTAGGGTACGTTGTTACTTAATATTGAAGGAAGGCATGGTCAAACTTGTTATTTGCGGGTGCCTCTTACTCAATTCCATGGAAGGGGCCTGAAGGATGAAGTGTCTTAAGAAATTTGATATTTTAGAGGAAACCACCAACCCTTAACTGAGAGGTGTCTGTTAGAATTCCGGACTTCCTTTCCTTTCAGGGGCTATCTCGGACGAGAATCGATTATGCTATTAGACTTAGGAAATTTTATAACCATGCACGATATTGAGACACTATGTGTTGTGTGTGGCTTTGTCTTCTGTTGCCTTAGAGCTTCACCAAATTACATAGGATGATCCTGCTGCTTATTTAAAGAATATCCATGGGAAAACTTTTGTTCTCTTCGTTCTGTCTCCTTCTCCTCCCTGTAGGGTGTCTGACTGGTTAGTTTGATCTTCCAGATATTTTTCCTATAGTAGAGTTTGTGTTAGATTTCAGTGCTTTAGGGCTGTTCTTTAAGATGACGTTTGTTCGTGATTTTCACATTGAGTCGAAGGAGTTGCAAGTGTCGATCAATGCAAAGGGGTTGATTAAGTTGTCTGAGTGGAGTCTCAAGTCCGTGCATTCAACTCAAATGTGGAAGTTTGCTGCTGTTTGGATGGTGAACATGACTGATAAGTTGCTGAAGGCTGGTACTTGCACTAATTTTGCGCTTAAGTTCAATGAAGCTCATCGCGGCTTCTTGGCTCAATGTTGTTCTAACAAAGGAGGTAGATATGTTGCGGTTGTTGAGTATGGAGGGGGCAGGAAGCAAGGGGTGGTGACGGTGCCAGAAGGTAAAAATGGCCATGGATGACAGATATTGAATCACTTTTTTCAGGAGGTCGTTTCCTACCTCTTTTCACAGAGACGTCATTTTTCTCCAGCGGGAAAATGCGTACATCCAGAGGTCTCTTTCGCTACAGCCGTTATGGCACCTCTTTCGATGGTTGCCATCGAGAGAAGGGCCATAGATGTATTTGGAAATGGCGAATCCAGTGGCAATTCTAAGGAAATTGTAACGTCTTCTATGGCGCATGCAGATTTGGTGGCAAAAGTTGTGGTTATGAATAATAATCATATTTCTGTGTCCAATGAGGATGTCAAGCGTGGGGATATGGCGGCTTTGTCGAGGGCTGATATGCCTGTCAATAATATTGATTTATGGAATCAATTAATGCAATTAAGGGGGCAAGTGGAACGGCTGGAGGAATTAATGGCTATTAGGGTTAACACTGGGTCGAAGGAAATGGATTTGTGGTGTCAAGTTTGTGGGTTTCATTTGAAGGCCCGGATGGATTTAACCCAGCAAAATAAAACAACTATTTGTAAAGAGCATGCTTTGGGTGGGGATACTAATGTGTGGGTAGTTGGCCCTAGGCTTGCGGTGGATAATGGGCAATGTGAGGAAATAAATAACATGAACAATGGGCTTGAGGGGAGCGGTAAGCCAGTTTCCATTAGTCAGGTTGCTGTTGGGGTCATGCACCCAGTGACGCGATCTGGTGCGCCACCTTGTGGCGTCGGTGCAGTTCATGTTGGCGATGGGTTGGCGCTAGAGATTGGACAAGTGGGTGCAACGACGTCAGTTACCCCTCCAGCTCTAGTCGAGGCTCTTGTTTCAGCGCGAGAATTGCCATATCGAGATCAAATTAGGAATTCAATTGGTGCAGTGGAGTCACCGACCATAGATATGTTGGCGTCGACGGCTTGGGACAAATCTGGCATATAAACAATTGCGGGGAGTATAGGCAGAGTCATGGAGAGGAGGGACTGGAGTCTTGTCTGGGTCTTGTTACGTCGCAGTTGGCTGTTGACGGTGATTGTGTTGTGAATGGGACAGGGGCAAAGATGTATTCATCCTCAAATCCAAAACCTTGTTGTTCTTTGGATGTTGCTGCTTTGGGGGAAATCTCTGAGGGTGGGAAGGCTATATTGGCATATGTGAGTGACGAAGAGTCTGGAATTTTACCGGTCGTACCAGTGCAACAAGGAATGCCAGGCTTGAGTGTTGTGGGTTGTATGGAGGAAGGGGGTTTGGTGAGTCTGGATAGTGGCAGAGAGGGTATTCATTAGGAGCCTCTGTAGATTTGTTATCCTGGGTTAGAGGAGGGGACTTGTTCAGGAGAATCTAAGCCTTCTAGGTGGGTTCTTGAAATGGTAACTTCATTTCGTCATTTGGTGGGGGTTTCTTATGAGGGTTATGAGCATAAATTTAGGCACCTTTTTCAAGCTTTAGAAAGGGATAGATAGAGGGTGTGCTTTAAATCTCCTAGGTTGTGTTTGAGTGTGAAAATTTTGGGAAGGTTAAAATTTTAGGGTATTGAAATTGCTGAAAAAGTGAAAAGAGAGATGGTTTGAATGAATTTTTTATATTTATTATGTGAAAAGTAATGATTTGATGGGGAGAGAGATTATATTGTAATTATTTTTCATGTTAAAATTTTGGAAAGCCTCAAATTTTAGTAAACAAACACACCCCTAATATTTCGGGAGGGAAGTTGGTGACAAAACTAAAGGGATTGGTGTCTTCTGTTAATTATGAGGGTCAAGTTTCTATTTCTAAACGTAGTAGAAAGGGGGGCAGAGCTTTATCTAGTTGTTAATGAAGCCTAGAATTTTCAGTTGAAATGTCAAGGGGCTTAATGATAGGGTAAAGTGTAGTAGGATTGGTAATTTGATTCGGGGTTGGGGTAGCGTCCCGGCTGATGGGGCTTCAGGTGGTATCCTAATATTATGGGATTCGTGTGTCTTAGAGGCGGTGGATTTTTATGTGGGTCGGTACTCCTTTTCGGTTAGTTTTGAGAATGTCGAGGATGAGCTTCATGGGGCTTTTTCAGGAATTTACGATCCTAATGATGATGCTAGTTGGAGATTTATGGATGAGTTGACGAGAGTGTTCTCGTGGTGGAGTATCCCATGGTGCATAGGTGGTGAAGTAGTTACAAGTTTTTGGGATCCCTAAGTTTTGTGCTTCAAATGAAGTTGAAGGCTTTGAAGTGTGATCTTAATATATGGAATGAGGAGGTTTTTAGCAATTTAAGTTTTCGAAGGATGGTGTTGATTAGGGATTTGTCTTTGTTGGATGAGATAGATGAGGGAGGGGTTCTAGATGAGGAGGGTTGGGAGAGGAAGTTAGGAATTAATAGGAAGTTAGATTGTTTGATTGACATGGAAGAAGTTAGTTGGAGGCAAAAATCACGTGCTTTGTGGCTCAAGGAAGGGGATAAATGCACAAAGTTTTTTCATAGTGTTGCTAATTCGAATCGGAGGTCAAATTCTATTTCTCATCTGGTGGTGGATGATCCCAGGGATATTTCAGAATAGATGGTTCATTTTTATTCTTCTTTGTATGAAGAACCTTATTCATGGAGACCTAACTTAGTGTGCATTTGCACACCAAAATTTTACATTCTTAACACAATAAAAAATTACAATATAATCTCTCTCCCCTCTATCAAATCATTACTTTTCACTATAATAAATATTAAAAATCGTCTCTCTCTTCACTTTTTCACCAAATCCATACCCGAAAATTTTAATCTCCCCAAAATTTTACAAACAAACACACCCTTAGATGGCTTGGAGTTTGACTCTATTTCAAGGGAGGAGGCTGATTGGTTGGAAAGGCCTTTTGAGGAGGATGAGGTGTATGGGGTGGTCAAAGGTCTTAATGGGGATAAAGCTCTAGGTCCGGATGGCTTTGCTCCTTCTTTTTACAAAGCTTGTTGGGAGGTGATTAAGCAGGATGTGCTCGCTGTGTTCAATGAATTTACTAGGTATGGCAAGTTTGTTAGAAGTCTGAATTCTGCTTTTATACTTCTTATTTGCAAGAAGCTGGGTGCAGTTGAGTTGAAAGATTTTCTTCCAATCAGTCTAGTGGGAGGGATATATAAGATTTTATCAAAGGTGTTGGCAAATAGGCTGAAATTTGTGCTAGATAAGATTATCTCATCTTCTCAAAATGTGTTCGTGAAGGGAACACGTATTTTGGATTCTGTTTTGATTGTGAACGAGTATATTGATTCTAGAATGAGGTTAAATTAACCAGGTGTGTTATCTAAGCTGGACATTCACAAAGCATATGACCATGTGAATTGGAAATTTTTGTTGTATATTCTGAGATGATGTGGGTTTGGTGAGAAGTGGTGTCGTTGGATAGAATTTTGTATCTCATTGGTTAAGTTTTCAGTGCTTGTGAATTTTGGCAGTGCTTGTGAATTTTGGCAGTACTTGTGGATTGCGTCAAGGTGATTCCCTATCTCTTCTATTATTTGTCATTGTAATGGAAGCTTTTTCTTGCATGAAGGAGACATTAGTTTTGAATGGGCTTATTGCTGGTTTTAAGGTGGGTGGTGTTAATGGTGCAGAGATTGGTGTTATTTATGCAAAAGGGAAGGTGAATCTGTTAATCATATTTTACTGCATTGTTAGATGGCTAGAGGCCTTTGGGGGCATGTGTTTGGCATCACGAATCTTCATTGGGTCATGTTGGAGACGGTAGTTGATGTGTTGATAGGATGGAAAAGGGAGTTTGCGGATCCGTTGGCCAAGGCAGTTTGGAGAATGATTCCATCTTGCATTTGGTGGTGTCTTTGGCAAGAGCGTAATAGTCATTGTTTTGAGGATTTAGCTTCATCGGGGGAACATTTACAGGGTGTTTTTACACATTTTTTGTTTTTATGGGTAATGCCATGTAGGGGGTTCCTTTTCTTGACCATCAGGATTTTATTAGTTTTTTGGCTTGTATGTTTTAAGTGTATTTAGTACAATCTTTCTACTGTCTTCACCTTTTTATTTTATTTTTAATGAGATGAGCTTACTCATCAAAAAAAAAAAAAAAAAAGGTGTTGTGTGGAACAGAGGTAATTTGGCTGAGGCTCAGACTCCCTCGAAACCATTTCCCTTTTGTTGTGTTTTTGCCCCTTTAAAAAGCATGAATTGTAAGAATATGCTTCTCGCTTGATTCTGGACTCATTTCAATATCTCTCGCATCTCTCTCTCTCTCTCTCTCTCTCACAAATTACTTTTCATAAACCTTAATGTCAAAACAGAATCACATGAACTGGAGGAGCACTTTTTTGATTTACCTCCTGAGCTATTTCAGTTGAAGATCATAGGCTTTTCAAAAGACATTGGGAGTTCAATATCTTTGTTACCATCAATCATGCATCGTCTAGAAAACTTGCTTGTGGCTATTGAATTGAGGCACACATTATCTGCTGCATTTCCAGAAGGAGCTGAAGTTAGTTGCCATCGAGTAAGGTCTTCCCACCCTTGCTATTAACTTGAGCATTGACTTTTATAAGCTATGCCACGTAAGCTTTATTGCAGACAACTTCAATTGAGCAGGTTCACATTGTAGTTGTCAACAGTTACATGGATGTTAATTGCAACTAAATGCTCGGAATTCTTTTATTAGGTGTTAGAAGCCTTGACCACTGAGAAGTGCCAGGAACGCTTTTCCCTTGAGAGGTTTGAAATACTTGGCGATGCTTTTCTCAAATTTGCATCTGGACGGCACCTTTTTCTTTTGCATGATACACTTGATGAAGGAGAACTCACAAGGAAACGCTCTGATGTTGTGAAAAATCGTAATCTATACAAACTAGCAACTAGGAGCAAGTTACAGGTATGATTGTGTTTGCTGATGTGATCTTTTTATTTCTGAAGTATTAATTTATGTGTATTCCTTTCATCCGTGGTAAGTGTTATGTCATTCTTTTACTTTTTGTGGAAATCATATTTGCTCTGCTTTTGTTCTGCCTCCACTTGATATATCGTAATTGTTTTGAATTTGTTTTCTAGATAATACCGATACCCAAGCAATTTGTCTATCTTGCCATTATTTTTTTTGGGTCTGACTTTCTAAACAATTTGTCTATCTTGCGACATGGCACCTTCAAAAAACTGAAAAACTAATGTGTGATTGGAAAAACATACATTCACAAGAAGTAAGGGTGATTAACATGATTAATCAGTGTTGACATGTGCTTGTCTCCTTTGTGCATAAAAAATTGCTGTCTCTTCCTCTCTGGTCTGGCCAACACCCTGCGCTTCTGATATTTGAGAAACTTTTTTGGCTGATATTTTTCCACTACCCAATGCTTCTTTTCTGCCAAAAAAAAAAATGCTTCTTTTCTGCTATTGCTGCATGGAAAACGTTTGGCTGGTAAAATTAGTACCCTCTCAATAAGTTGCTAATTTGTTCTTTTAATAGGTTTCAAATATTGGGTGCATAATATTTACTCTATTATTTCAGGTGTACATACGGGATTCTCCATTTGATCCCTCCCAATTCTTTGCTTTGGGTCGCCCTTGCCCTATAATCTGTAACAAGGAAACAGAACGAACTATTCATCCCCAAAATTCAAGTGATCTAGCAGATAATGCAAGTTCTAGTCAAGTCAGATGCAGTAAAGGTCACCACTGGTTACATAGGAAGACAATAGCTGATGTGGTTGAAGCTCTTGTTGGAGCATTTCTAGTGGAGGGCGGCTTCAAAGCTGCAACTGCCTTCCTTCAATGGGTTGGTATACAAGTGGACTTTGAAGCCTTTCAAGTTTATAATGCCTGCAGAGCAAGCAGTAGCTACCTCCCGCTTGCAACTTGTTTGGACATTGCTGCCCTTGAAAAGTTATTAGGGTATCAGTTTCTTCACAAAGGTCTTCTTATACAGGCATTTATACATCCTTCTTACAACAAGAATGGTGGAGGCTGCTATCAGGTATGCACTATGTTTTTCTTTCTACTTCAGGGCTTAGGCAACAATTTTTTTTCTCTCTCTTCTAGACAACTCTTAGGAGAGTAGCCAGAGAATGCAGCATTGTCTGTCCTGATAATTTGAAATGGTTTTATCGCTTTGACCAGAGATTGGAGTTTCTTGGAGATGCTGTCCTGGATTACCTAATCACATCATATCTATATTCAGTTTATCCAAAGTTGAAGCCTGGTCAATTGACAGATTTGAGATCGGGGTCTGTGAATAATGAGGCCTTTGCCAAGGTTGCGGTAGATCGATCCTTCAACAAATTTCTGATATGTGATTCCAATGACCTTACTCAGGCCATCAACATTTATGTCGACTCTACTCAAGCACCTACACCAGGAAGGATTAATGTTGAGGGGCCAAAGTGTCCAAAGGTAGAAAATGGAAACTAATGTTTATTTTTGTGCTGCCTTAGTAGTGATGAGCTTCTACTACCCATCATTGTTTTATGGTTATTTCTTCTTTGGGTGGACAACGGATGCTCTGGGGGTTGGGGGGTGTTGGTGGGAAGATTTCAATCTGCTTCTTACATGGTTTTTCATATTAAAACATGGAAAATATGTCTAGCTACAAAGAAATTGTCAAACTAGAAAGAAAGTAAAAACGTAGACTTTCCATACATTCAATTTTTAATGATTTCATTTTATTGCCTCAGGCTTTGGGTGACTTGGTAGAGTCTTGTATGGGTGCCATTCTTCTTGATACAGGGTTGAATATGGACCTTGTTTGGACGATAATGCTTTCTTTCTTGGATCCAATCATGGGATTTTCCAGTTTGCAGCTTAGTCCTAATAGGGAACTGCATGAGCTATGCCAATCCTATAATTGGGGACTGCAATTTCTAACACGAAAGAAGGGCGGAATTTATTTGGTTGAAGCAAAAGTGGATGGAAAAGATGTTTGTGCAACTGTCTCTGCGACCAACCAAAACAAGAAAGATGGTAAAAAAATTGCCTCGCAAAGGATATTATCTAAGTTGAAGGTAAAAATCTGTATGCCTACTTCATGCTCTTCCATTGTGTTGTTACTTCGACTCCAGCACTGTAAGGAGTGAATATAGTTTGTAATCATGTAGGGAGAGATTACATTATTTGACTTATCTTGTTCCCCCAAAAAGGGGTGGCCAAAAAGAGAGAGAGAGGGAAAGAAAGGTTTGTCTGCTTTAAAAGTTAGTGCTCATGTAAAAATACCCAGTTTTGGTTCATTTTTGTTTGTTCCACTGTGCATGCTGAAACTTTTTGGGCCAACTGACTCCATTTCTCATCTATAGGTCATGATATGTCCACTTGGGGTAGCGTTATCATTTTGCTCTGACCTACAATCATTTTTTATTCAACTAATTCATGTAGCTGTGAAATGAAGAGATTAATAAGCAGCTTACTGTTGTTTCAAGTTTTGTTCTTTACAACCCTTTTCCAATGGAAGAGGGATGTTAAAACAGGAGATTGAACATCAGCAGCAGTGTCATATGCCTCGACAGGATGGAATGTTGAAAATAAGATCAGGAACTTGGCTCTCTCATTTTCTATGAATGGACCTCAGATGTTCTAGTGAGACTGCATTTATGTTCTTTTTTCTTCATTTCAGGTTCCCCTTGTGATAATTGGATGTGTTTGTCATGTCCATAGAAAGGTTTGGGCCTGGTATTTTGTCTTTCACGATAGGCTTTTTTTATTAATTATTCTCGCACTATGGGCTGTTTTGCTTTCACTTGCGCTTGCTTTTTCGTTCTCAACACAACACCCTGTTTGTTGGCTCCAGACACATTGGATTGTTGTTTCTAGAACAGTTTGACTTGCTTTGCTAGTATATCCTCACATAAATGGTTTTACACTGCCCCCCTCTTCTTTCCCCATCAGTTTTTCTTGCATGCAACATACTTTTGGTGTTAATTTTTCATGGATGTTCAGGCTCAAGGCTACATATCCAAGTCAAAATCTATGGAGGATGTTTTGAAGTCAAGCGACAAGATGGAAGCCAGACTGGTTGGATATGATGAGACACCTGTAGATGTATCTACCCCTGATGCAATTGGAATTGAAAAATCAATGGTTCAACAGTCTTTTGGCAGAGAGGTCGAGCCCCAAAGCTCTCCCTGTGCAACACCTGTTATTAAACGATTATGCGAAGGTGTAAGAGGAACAGCTGAAACTCCTAGCTGTGACCTTGACTCACAGACCACAGGTACAATTATCGCAGTTGCAGGATATGTCGTGTGAGCAACCTCATAATTCTCTTTCTCTAAGACTAAAATTATCTTGCAGGCGGATCACACAAGGGAACAGCAAGGTCACATTTGTATGAAATCTGTGCTGCTAACTGTTGGGAACCCCCTTCATTTGAATGTTGCAGAGAGGAAGGACCAAGCCACTTAAAGTTGTAAGTCAGTTTTTGCTTCTGTGTTTTTTTTAAAAAAATTTCTTTATGTTTTTTGACGAGTCAACTGTCATGGAAGCAACCCAGCTCAAGTGACGGCGGGGACCCTGAGAGAGTGGGTTAGGTGCACACTTAAGGGTTCAAACCATCACTTGCGCAAAAAAACTCACGATTTAAATGAGGGCTGGTTGATAAGCCAATCAATATCTCTAGGGTTTGCTGTTACGTTAAATTCAACTTATGTGGATACTGGGTCAGGTCTATCAAGTCCAGTGCACGTAAATGGGTGTTCGGATTTCTCTCGTGTTGGAAAATGTTTTGATCTCTCTCCTCAATTTATTCTTTTTTATTGTAATATTCATTTAAATCTTCTCTTTCTTCACTTTTTCATCAAATTCCATAAAATATCTTGACCTTTTCACAAATCCTAAAACCCCCAAAATTTTCACTCATGAACGCCCCCTTAATAACATGAAGGAGAGCCGAAGAGAGGCCAATTCTCTTGAGATTGAATTGATAAATGCACCTAAAGTATTCAATTCCATTTCTGCCGAATGATTATAATAATAGTTGGCAGAGGTTTGGGGGAAATAAAAGCATACCGTAATTGAATTCGTATATTATGCAGATTCACTTTCAAGGTTGTTATGGAGGTGGAAGAAGCCTCAGACGCTATTTTGGAGTGCTTTGGAGCACCCCATCCGAAAAAGAAAGATGCAGCAGAGCATGCAGCAGAAGGGGCCCTTTGGTACCTCAAGTACAGAGGATACTTGTGACAGCGGCTGACATACCCATATAATTGCTGAACAAAAATCAGTTTTTGTAATTATCGACAATCTCAAAGGCAAAAACCGTAATTATCCTAATCTCAAGGCTACAATTATAGAATATGTGATTAATTATTATAAATGATGCTTAAGGTTAAACTCCTGAGCTGTTATAGTGGAAGAACCCACTCTCTCAGTAACATATGTGTTGTATTTAGCTGAAAAAAAACAACTATTTGTTGTTTCTTATTCTATTCAAATTTTGGTTTTTGGAAAGGGTTTTTTTTTAAGGAGGATGGTAACTCTTGAATTTTATTAAATATTCTCGTTTATAGAGAATGAATACCGTGGTTCCAAGACTAGATAAAGATTCACAAATAAAAGTAGTCAAAAATACAAACGAAATCTATGATTTTATGCGGATAAAAAAAAAGAATAAATATACTCTTTATCTTTCAATTACGGAATTTTGCTGGTTTGAATTTTAATTTATTATTTTTGTCACATTATATTTATTAATTATTAATTTTAAATATTTTATATTTCTTATAATTTAGTTGGTTAATTTAAATAGAAAATAATTTTTTAATGTGTAAAATTATAATTTTGTCTTTATAATTTTTAGACTAAAAAATAAATTTATGTCTAAATTGACGAAAAAAATTTAATGTAAGTGTAAAATGTCTGAAATTAATGATTGATAGCAAAAATAATATATTAAATTGTATATCGTTGAGAACAATAATTGTAGTTGGAGGAGCCAAATTATAAGGATTTTCTTTCAAACGTCTGTATCACGTGGCAGGGAAATGTGGTAGAACGCACGTGCGTCCGTCCACGTTAGCAAGTGCCAACTCACCTTCCATTCCCGCCAAATGCTTCCCGCCGAAATTAAAGTCCCACTTATGCCCCTCCCCACATTCACTGACGATTGTTCCGAAATCCTGAGTTTCCAGAGACGTATACGTAGAGAGAGAGAGAGAGAGGGAGAGAGATGTCAGGGTGGGACGAGGGAGCCGTGTACTACAGCGACCAAGCGCACTCGTGGCGTGGTGGCGGCGAGGAAAATGACCCGGTGGCTGCGGCAGCGAGCCGCCACGCAGTTCTCCAGAAGTTCAAAGAGTTCATCCGGGGATTCGAGACAGACAAGAACGTTTTCCCTTACAGAGAGAGCCTCGTTCACAACCCCAATAAGTTCCTCCTCGTCGACATGGAAGACCTCGACGCCTTTGACCCCGACCTCCCCTCCTTGCTTCGCTCCTCCCCCGCCGACTATTTGCCCCTGGTACCTTTTTCCATTTCTCTCAGACCTAAAACGCTTGATGCTTATATCACTAAAAGCTACAAGTCTTGACCGCGAAAAAAGTTGAGTGGAGAGAACGCAAAATAATCTGTGGCACCGATTAATCAATGGTTGAAATGTTGTGGAATTTCGTCAGGTGTGTGTGTGTGAGTGTTTTCTTTTTTTGTTTGTAGTTCGAAACGGCAGCGGCGGAGGTCTTGGTGGGTTTGAGATCGAAAGTTGCAGGGGAGACTGGAGAAATGGAGGATCCTGTTCCCGGAGACATGCAGGTTTTGCTGACGTCGAAGGAGGATCCGGTCTCAATCCGATTACTTGGGGTGAGTGGGAACTTTGTTTTCTATTTGCTATCGCGTTCGCTGGAAAATGGAGGAAGTTAACTGAAAAAGAAAAGAACTTGGATCTTTTGTTCTATGGTATGCGTTTTTCTTTCTGGATTGAAAATATGGGAGTTAAAATTCTGAGTTTTGTCGACTTTTCCTACTCTACCTAAACAATTGGGAGAGTCGGCTTTGATTCCCTTCACTTCCTTCCCCACCCCCTACACCCCTTTTTCCCAGTTGTTTTTGGGTTTTGTTGGTGCTCTTTTTTTTTTTCCTCCTGATAACTTGACGTTTTCCTTGTCTGTGGGTAGGCGCAATACATTTCGAAGCTCATCAAAATATCTGGGATCACTATAGCTGCTTCCAGGACTAAGGCAAAGGCGACATACGTGACTCTTATCTGTAAGAACTGTCGAAACACAAAGCAAGTTCCTTGTCGGCCAGGCCTCGGTGGTGCCATCGTCCCTCGCTCGTGTGATCATGACCCCCAGGTTTATTTCACTCCGCTTGTTAGAATTTCTTGCATTTCGTATTCGAGTGACGTTGATATGAATGATTGTGATATTTATAGCCGGGAGAAGAGCCATGCCCACTTGATCCATGGCTTGTGGTTCCGGATAGGAGCAAATACGTTGATCAACAAACCTTGAAATTGCAGGAGAAGCCGGAGGTAATGACCTTAATTGTTCTGAATAAAGGTGTCAACTTTGAATTGCAATTTCCATATGAGTGTGATTTCAAGGATTTCAAGTTCTGCTTAATTGATTTGTGTTTACTTGGTTATTGCAGGATGTTCCTACCGGGGAGCTTCCAAGGAACATGCTTCTATCAGTGGATCGCCATCTAGTTCAGACAATTGTACCTGGCACCCGATTGACCATCATGGGGATTTATAGTATTTATCAAGCTTCCAATTCTTCTACATCGTAAGGATAGTTACACCTTCAGGTGAATGTTTTGCTATATCGGCCGTTTATCCTCCTCTATAATTGAATTCATTGAATTTACTCTATGCAGCCACAAAGGAGTAGTTGCAATTAGACAGCCATATATCAGGGTTGTAGGAATAGAAGAAGCAAACGAGGCCAACTCTCGAGGTCCAGCTGCTTTTTCTCCAGAGGAGGTTCGTCTTGAAATATCATGAAAAAAAAATCAGTTAAAGTTATATCTGGCTATTGTTTTCTCCACATAGCAACATTTGCTAATTCATCAGGCATTGCACATTGCATAGTTCTTACCAAAGTAGGATGTATGCAATTTAGTGAGAGCGTATAAGAGATGACAGTCAATATAAAGTTCTTGGTGGCTCATTCATTGTTAGAATAAGTTTGGAAATGAAGCGAAATTGGAAGTGCATTCATTAGATTTCTCTTCTCTTTTTTTTTTCTGAAAGTCCTGGAACTTTTCGCCGTAAGTCTGAAATACCCTTCATGTATATTAAGTACAGATCAAGGTTGGATGAGATGATTCTGATGTGCCTTTTCTCTTTCTTCTTGCATTTTCTGTTGTTAAGAAACAATGATATTTTTTGTAGATAGAAGGATTCAAAAAATTTGCTGCAGAACCTGATGTGTACAAAAACATATGCTCCAAGATAGCTCCCTCAATATTCGGACATGATGATGTGAAGAAAGCTATGGCTTGTCTGTTGTTTGGAGGATCTAGGAAGGTATATCATGAACTCATATCTGTTAAAATCGTTTTGATATTCATTGCATAACCATTTTCTCTGTATGTAGCACTTGCCGGATGGTGTGAAATTAAGAGGTGATATTAATGTTTTGCTTTTGGGGGACCCATCTACTGCTAAATCGCAGGTTAGTCATATTTCTTTGTTGGTTCAGGAGCTTGTAGCCTATAGGAAGTTGTGGAGTGCCCTGGTTACCCTGTTGTTTCTTTAATCCCTCCTAGTGAAATCCTTTCACCACTTAGATGTGTTCCATATTGAGGAAGCATTCTAATCATACTTTTAAGAGAGTTCAGGTTGTTACTTTTGTTGCCATGCTGATTTGATATCATCTTGAACAGTTCCTCAAGTTTGTTGAAAAGACAGCTCCTATTGCTGTTTATACCTCAGGAAAAGGCTCATCAGCTGCTGGGCTTACAGCTTCTGTTATCCGAGATAGTGGTTCCGTAAGTTTTTGAGCTTTGTTTACTAGTAAGCAAACATGTTGCATATCTTTAGCTTTATCTTGCTACCAGAAATTCCTTTCAGTGGATTAATTCCTTTTTGCCGCCATTGTTCTGCAAAAGTTCTAACTCGATTTCACCTGTGCACTACAGCGTGAGTTTTACCTTGAAGGAGGAGCCATGGTTTTGGCAGATGGAGGTGTTGTGTGCATTGATGAGTTCGACAAAATGAGACCTGAAGATAGGTATTGTAAACTAGAAGTGGATCTTACTGGCCCTTTCTTTTAGCTGTCATAGCAACAAAGTCTAACACACCTTATGTGGCATAGGGTTGCTATTCATGAAGCCATGGAACAACAAACCATTTCCATTGCTAAAGCAGGAATAACAACAGTTCTGAACTCTAGAACTTCAGTGCTGGCGGCTGCTAACCCTCCATCAGGACGTTATGATGATCTTAAGGTCTAAAGCCATATCTCCTGTTTCATATTCGTCAGTCTCTTAAAGGCACATTGATAAAATTGAGTTAAGCTCCTCACCAGTCGGCTGTTGTCCAGTTTTCTCTGCTTTGTGGTGCTCTGATGGAGTTCTAACAATGGAAATTAGCGTCATGTCATTCGTTACTGAGTTTCCACTTTATGTCCACTGCATACCCCACAGCCATAACATTCAAATCCCATCAAAACCAGAACCTCTTCTCTGCACAACGCAAAGCCCACAACCATTGCCATGAAGCCCCTTAAATCTCCAAAACCAGAAAACCCACATTGAAGCTAGGACAGAAGCCTGGGCCCTTCCCACCACCATCAGCTACTCCGCCATGCAATTACCTGTTGCTTTCCCATGATGCTACTGTAGATTATTGTGTAACTTGAAAATTGAGGTTTGAGGTCGGGGTGAGATTGAAGATGACAATTTCAGTTACTGAAAGACCAACTCAGCTGTTGGGACTTTTTTTTTTCCTCTTCTTAAGGAGCTCTACGGAGTGAATAGTGTCCAATGTAGACAAATCTGACTGTCACACTAGACCAGACTGGACAATAGTGGACTGCAGGGATCTTAAACCCCTATTTTCCCAGTAACTAACAAGAATTTTCACCTTCTTCCAGACAGCGCAGGACAATATTGATTTGCAGACAACGATTCTTTCTAGATTTGATTTAATCTTCATTGTGAAAGATATCAGGATGTACAGTCAAGACAAGGTAATTTTCTGTTACATTGTGAGTTTTTAAGCATTTCATTAATTAAAGGATGCACTTTGGCCCTGCAAAAAAAAGTATATTATTTCATGTTTCTCATTGCATTTCAAGAAGCAGCATGCATTCTGTGCAAAATAATTGTGAAACATTACATCTTCACTACTTGAAAACCTCAAAATTATTCTTCAGTATGTAGTATTAAGATACTCATTTTAGAAACTGTGTAAATGGGCATGGAAAAAGCATATGGGCATGTTGTTTCCAAATGCACAGTTAATTAAAGCTGTAGCCTGATCCAAAGTTCTTCCATGACAGATAATAGCTAGTCATATCATAAGAGTCCATGCATCTGCTAATGCAGCCTCGGGTGAGAGTAGAACTTTTAAAGAAGAAAATTGGCTGAAGAGGTATGCACTGTGAAGCAACTAGGTCATACAATTCCTTGCTGTTGGTCTGTGAAATGTTATTACAGTCTAGAATGCAATGTTTGCAGGTACATACAATATTGCCGTACAGAATGCCACCCACGATTATCAGAATCAGCTTCCTCATTACTGCAGAATAATTATGTCAAAATTAGACAGGTATTCATGCTGCTCAACTCATATGTTAAAGAAGAGCACTCTGTAGCCCATTTTTTCTGAGATGGTGCTCAAAGAAATATTTGATGCAAGAAGTTGCATGAGAATAGCCATCCGATTGGTCTGTTCCATTAGTCCCTTCCAAGATTAGCTTTAACGGGTGGCTCTGGTATCCAAATTGAGTCCATCATTGTGATGTTTTCTGCAGGACATGAGGCAACAAGCAAATGAAACGGGTGAGGCTGCTGCAATTCCAATTACCGTAAGGCAGCTGGAAGCTATTGTAAGGTTGAGTGAGGCTCTTGCGAGAATGAAACTGTAAGTGTTGGTGTAGCTTGGACTTCTTACTAAAAGGGTACTGAAATACAGTGGGGAACTTACCCTTTTTGACCATCTTGTCTTGTTGAATCGATAACAATGGTGACTCAATACATACTGTAGCAGATATAAATGCTAGAACTCATAGATAACTATAACCACTCAATAACAGGTCACAGCATCACTGGATTTACCAAGTTAAATTTGTTCTAGATCCCTTCCCCCCTCTCTCCCCACTTCCGCCACAACAATTTCCATCATCTTTCCTCATATTTTCCCATTTCTATAGCTTGGCTTCTTTGTCTAACTTAATCGTCATTTTATTGTACCCCACATCAGATCATATGTTGCCACCGAGGAGAGTGTGCTGGAAGCAATTAGACTCTTCACAGTTTCAACAATGGATGCAGCGCGGTCTGGAATAAATCAACACATGAATCTTACTCCTGAGATGGCAAATGAGATAAAGGTCTGTGAGAGACAATTCGACCTTTATCCTCCCTATTTTGTCTTTTTCTGGCTCCTTGACAATTTGTTGTTGATTGTGTTTTTCCTTTATTACAGCAAGCAGAAACCCAGATAAAGAGAAGAATAGGGATTGGAAACCACATATCAGAGAGGAAACTTATTGACGAGCTTACCAGAATGGGGATGAATGAATCCATTGTAAGTATCTACTCTTATGGTATATCAACTACCTTTCCTTCAGAAGTTACCGAGTGGGCTATTTGAGTATCATTGCAGGTTTCACGGTCTGTTGCAAATGCAACATAGCAGGAGAATTATTACTTAAATTTGAATTAAATTTTTAAGCAACTGCATGGGGTTTGATCCAAATCCTCTTATCTTATGTGGTCTTATACACGACATTAATGATGCTTGTTCACCTTTGCAGGTGAGAAGAGCCCTTATAATTATGCACCAGAGAGATGAAGTCGAATACAAGCGAGAAAGGCGTGTAATTTTACGTAAAGCATAACAGATTGTTCTATATTTCTAACCCTTCATTAGCAAATTATGAGCACATATACGTCAGGTAGGAGAACTTAATGTATGCTTCTGTAATTTTTTGTATGAAGATTGTGTTACTGGTTCTGAGCTCCATTAGTACTGCTTGCAATAGCAAATCATGATGTTAAGATGTTATGGCAGGAGAGGAGTCTTGATATTGCGGTAAAGGCGTTTGGGTCTAAGGTTGCCAGTTCTTGCTGTCGTCTATCCTTATGTTTTCTTTCCTTGGATGCGGATCTCTCATTAACTGTTGCTGCTCTTTCAAATTTGTGCCAGAATCTAAAATGACGGGGAAGTGAGTCCGGAATGTTTTGCAAATTAATGCAAACTCAAACCCACCTTGGATTTCTGTGCAATACCTGCTGCAGTTCTATATAGGCACATAAAAGAATGGAAATGAGAGTACACAAACCGCTTGGCCTAGCATTTGTTACTAGCAGTAGACAGAATAAAATTCGTTATCATTCTCCCTTGACATTTGAATTGCTTGCGCTCTCCTACGGACATAACCAAAAAAAAAGCACAATTTTGATGTTGTCATTTGGAATGAATCTCCATAGGTTCCTAGGGGAAAAGCTACTTCTCCATCGACGGTCAAAATGCCTGCTTGACAATCACGACCATGGAGAACCGACTCCTCTCACCACATTTAAACTACTTTACAAACGTTTATTTTTTATTTTCTGGGCAACAAAGTAACTATTATAGAACTAAAAAACAAAGTACAGACAGGATAACAATACAAAAAAATTAAGGAGGGTCAGAGCCCCCATACACCCAGGGAAGCCTATCAAGGTGTCCACAAAATTCGGGAAAACATCCCTCCCTGAGGGAGGAAGCAGCGCAGCCCATTGGGCGAGACTGTGTGCAGCAACATTCGCACACTTAGGAGAGAAAGAACACTCGAAGAAGGGATTGGCTGTAAACCGGGATTTAACCAAAGTAATAATTGATTCAATGTTCTGCTTCTTAACAGGTTTGATGAATGCAAGGTAAAATGTCATAAAAGACCTGAGTGGTGCTCTTAAAATTAGCTCGTATGTGCGATGTGAATCAACAAAATACAATATTAAATGTCATAAAAATTTAAATAGTATTCTTAGAACAGGCTCGCAAATGTAATGTGGATTAACAAAATACGATATCAAATATTATAAAAGACTTGAACGATGTTCTTAGAACCGCCCGTAAGCGTGCTGTAGATCAACTAACGTATGTAATAATAGAATTTAGAATGAGGGTGTCCATGTTCAATTGTACAAGCGTCTTATTTGGCGTGTATTATATAAACTTTATCACAGCAATTTTATTTTTCTTTTTTTCGCCACTTGAATGGCTAATCAGTTATGACGTAGAAAACGACACGAATCATTGTATCGAACGGCTACTATCCGTTCCGCTCTTCTCCTTCACACTACAGAGCACGACAGGCATCCGAAACCCCAATACGCCTAGGATGCTCCTTTGCCATTTGAACTCTCCGGTGGCTCACAGTTACTGCCGTGCTCTACATACCGGAAGAACAACTTCACCAGTCTCACTCCCTCAACGCCCTCTTAGGTACTATGTCATCCAAGTCCTAACAGTTCCCTCTGAGATTTCAAAATTCCTCTTTTATTCTGTGAATCTCGACGCTACTATTGACGTTGATTTTCTTTTTTTATTCTGTGGGTTTGTGTAAAAGATACGCGGTGCTTGGCGCTGGCTTTGCTGGCCTCTCCGTTGCTTGGCACTTATTGCAAGTATTTTATTTATCTTTCTGCAGCGCATTGGTACTTACAATTGATGCAATACGGTTTGATGCTAGTTGTAGAAATCATTGAATTCCCATTTTATTTCCAGGAAAGCCCTAGGGATTTGGGACTACGTATTGATATATACGATGAAAATGGAATCGGCGGGGGAGCTTCGGGAGTTTCCGGCGGACTACTACATCCTTATTCCCCTAAAGGTCAGGTCTTTTAAATTATTTTCAGGAGTTACAATTTAATTCCTGTGGGTTTTAAGAGCCCCAATTTTGTCTTACCAATTTTTATTTTGTTAGGCAAACTCCTCGGGGGGTTATTTTTGTTTCAAGTGGTTCGGATTTTGTCACTTGGATGCAGAACTTAGTAGGATACAATAAAGAAACATTGAGGATGTCCCTCAGATGGCAAAATGTATATAATTGCATTAAAATGAACTGTTAGGACTTTAAAAACTCTATCATGAAGCTGAAATTGAAACTTTTCTATATTTTCCCATTATTGTAGTCAGCTAGTGCTTTTAGACTACGAAAATAATTTTTCTGCATAGAGTAGTCAGTTTATTTTCTTTTTTTTTCCCCTTTCGCAGGTAAGCTGCTCTTGTGGGGTGCTGAGTGTTGGAAAGAGTGTATAAAGCTTTTGAGCATTGCAGACGCAGCAGTTGATCAAAATTCTGATGGTTCCATCGTTCAGAGAAGGTTCTTTCTCATTTGATACAATTTTTTCTTTGTAGATTTTTTGTTAACTGTTTAAAGACTTTTGTTTTTTTTTTTTTATCTGTCTTTGCTTATCGCATATGTTGTTAGCCAATTATTCAGGAGAATAGAATTTTTGGATGTTCAACATAAGCATTCTTTGAGGTGCAATGGACTGGTGCTCATAATTTTCCCTTTTTCCCTTTTTTTCAGAATGGTTTGAAATGTAGTTTTACAAAAAAAAAAAATGGTTAATGCTCTTGCATCGAAAGCTTAGAGAGTTGGTTAAAGTTCTCATTTCGTAGATGGTATTTTCTAGTCATATGCTGCACGGCACTTTAACATTTACATGTTGGTATCTGTCTGATGGAACTTTTTCAGGGGAATCTTGAGACCAGCACTGAATATGAAGAATCTGCTTTCATTGAATGATGTAATTCCAGCCAAACTTTTCAAACCTAGTCAGAATTTTTTTTTTTTAATGTTAATCTTGTAATGATATATGTACTCTTTTTTTCGTGCTTAGAATGCTCAGAATTGCCTTGCCAGTTGCAGAATAAAAACCATTGACAAGGAAACTGCTCAAAATCTTGTTCCCAACTTATGTGTTCCATTCAACTCTGCCTTCTATATGCCTGAAGCTTTAATTATTCATCCTCAACGCTACCTCCAGGTCTGAAGAATTAAACCTCCGTTTCACTTTTTTCTCTCAGAAGGAATAATTTTTCACTGTTATATTATCCGAAAATCTCATTGTTATTTTTTAGGCACTTTTCTTAGCATGTGAAAATTCGGTGAAAGATTTTATGACTTCTGGATTGGGAGGAAAAGAGTTGTGGTTCCATAAGAAATCTATTTGCAGACTCCTTGACTTTGAAGGTAATCACCTAAAGTACTAGTTTTTTTTGTTTGATTTTTTTCCAATTGATTTTATTTGGACTGACAACCAGTTATGATTGCCTGCTAAAGAAGGCTTGTGATGTGGACCTTTTAGGCTCTTTCCGCAGGCTTTTATTTCCATATAGTAGTTTCCAATATTCTGCTGCATGAAAGGACATTGCCATAGAGTAGCAAGGTCCATGATCAACACAACAATCTCCAATACACAGACATGCCCGCTCATACATCTTATAACTTTCTCCCTGTATTGTTCTCCTAAAATTTGCTGTGTTCGCTGCATGTATCATATCCTTGTCCAATGTCCCTGTTAATGCAACATGGTTAAATTGGGAATAAATAAAGCATAATTACAACAGGAAGATGTGGCCTAAATATAAAAAGTGATTTTTCTCTTCTGTGGATCTGATACAATATGTCATTGAAGTTGACAAAAAATGAGGCCTCATTGTAAAGATTGGAGTTAGAACTGAAGGAGGCTACGGTGCCTACTATATGTGGAATCTGAAATTACAAAATGTTTTGACTTGTACTCCTCAGGCATATTCGTCTAAGCATAACTATCTAAACTGGTGGCCCATGGTCTCTCTATCTGAAAATTGTCTCAAACAAGTTACAAGCTTGAGAAAGGTGTTGTCTAGCCTGATTATATCTTATGACATTCAATCCTGAATACAAGGACTTAGCCCAGTTACTTACAGAAGTCATGGAAATTAGCCCTCAACCTATGTTAAGCTTTAATTTCCATTCTAATCCTGGTGGGATCTCAGACTTAGGAGTACAATTTGGTTTATCGCATTTGCCTCTTCCTTTAGTAGTTAATGGGAGATTGCATTTTTTGTTTCATTTTAGGGGAATACGATGCGGTGGTAGTAAGTCTTGGTGCCAAAGCCGATTTGCTGCCAGAGCTCTCAGGAAGGCTTCCGTTAAGGACTTGTAGGGGTGTTGTTGCTCATCTGATGCTACCTGCTGATATGGGGTAAAAGTTATCTTATGTCTTCGTATACTTCTGTGCCAGAGGGGTCAAATTGGATGCAAATCTCATGAGCACGGGGAACTCAATTTTGGTACAACAAACATAATCAAATGAGTCATAACATTTACAGGCTAGTGCAAAGGTTTTCTTAATCTTTTGATCCTTAACACGCTTCCCCTTTTCGTTGCATTTGTGGGTGTCTGTGCTCTTTAGGAAATGCTGTAGAGACAAAAATGAATGATGTTGTTGCGAGTTGGTGTCCAAAATGCTTCCTTGAACTTTTACTCCTGAAAAACTCATTTTCTGGAACAATGTATTTCAGGGAAGATTATCCGGCCTGTAGTCCCTCAATACTGTCAGATGCATGGCTTGCCTTCCAGGGGCCGCGCAGGTTATATATGGGTTCAACGTGGGAATGGAAATCAAGAAACTCCTCACCAAACGTCTCAGCAGATGAGTCCTCAATTGCTCTTCAAGAGCTTCTGCCAAAGGCCTCTAAGGTTTATCCAGCAATAAAGGATTGGACTTTTACTGGGGCAAGGGCTGGTCTAAGGGCAATGCCCCCTCTCACTCCTGATGGATCACTTCCACTCTTGGGTTGTGTTAATGATGTTGTTGGTGAAAATCATACTTGTTCTTACTGGTTATTTGGAGGGCTTGGTTCTAGGGGATTGTTGTACCATGGTTGGCTTGGAAAATTGACTGCAAAGGCGATACTTTCCTGTAATGAAGAATTGATTCCATCTGAACTAACCCGTTGGAAGACTATAAAACGTTGATTCATGAATTCTTCCAATTTTATCACTTTTCCGATCATTCCAATCTTTGGCCTAAAACCAAAAGCATCCAAATGGTGGAAATCATAATAGATTTTTTTTTTTCATTTACTGTCCCTGATGCATTTAAGATTAGCTAAATATCATTTCTGAGTACATAACTTGTCCGTTTATTAAGCCATTTACCAAATTCACCGTCCAAAAAGTACTAGAGGGGGGGATAGACTACTTTTTGTATAGGAAGACCAACGTCCTTAAAAAACGAGTTTAAAAAAGATGGCTTAAAGTTTAAACAGCTAAAAAGTCACTCTGCCTAAAAGAAGAAGATTATTGTACACAAGAAGTCCAAGATACAACACCAGCCATGTTTGCTCGAACTGGAAAAATCAAAGTGGGAGATCTCTCGTGTAGAAAAAAACAGAGGTTCTAGCCCAATGTCCACATATAAACCTGTCCCCCACTTGTGGCTCCTGCAAGCGTGCCAATATTGTAAGGGTCTGCATCAAACCTGCACGGAATTGCTGACATGTGTGGGCTTTGTAAAGTGAATATTGTTCTTCTCTGAGCTGGGGAGATAACATCAACTCCTCTTTTCATATTGCCAATGAACACATATGAATCATCCCAACCCCAAATTGCTCTGCTCCACCAGAAGAAAAAAAAAACAGAAGTTAAAATCAACTTTACTGTAATGATAGCTAAAACTAGTTTGATTGGTCTACAATAAATGGTCATGGGCATCATGGGATGAGATCAGAGTTACTAAAACCAAACTTATTCTTTGTGGTTTGGTAGACTGGCTTGAGGTTTGAAATAAAGTTGAAACTGGCACTATGATACAATATGGGTTCAACGTGGGAATGGAAATGAGAAACTCCCTCACCAAACGTCTCAGCGTGAGTCCTCATATTGCTCTTCAAAACAGCCAAACGCCTACTAAGGTCCATCCAGCAATAAAGGATTGGACTCTACTGGAGGCCTGGTCTAAGGGCAATGCCCCCTCTCACTCCTGATGGATCACTTACTCCCCTTGGTGGCAAAGTGGTTGGCTTGGAAAATTGACTGCAAAGGCGATACTTTCCTGTAATGAAGAATTGATTCCATCTGAACTAACCCGTTGGAAGACTATAAAACGTTGATTCATGAATTCTTCCAATTTTATCACTTTTCCGATCATTCCAATCTTTGGCCTAAAACCAAAAGCATCCAAATGGTGGAAATCATAATAGATTTTTTTTTTTCATTTACTGTCCCTGATGCATTTAAGATTAGCTAAATATCATTTCTGAGTACATAACTTGTCCGTTTATTAAGCCATTTACCAAATTCACCGTCCAAAAAGTACTAGAGGGGGGGATAGACTACTTTTTGTATAGGAAGACCAACGTCCTTAAAAAACGAGTTTAAAAAAGATGGCTTAAAGTTTAAACAGCTAAAAAGTCACTCTGCCTAAAAGAAGAAGATTATTGTACACAAGAAGTCCAAGATACAACACCAGCCATGTTTGCTCGAACTGGAAAAATCAAAGTGGGAGATCTCTCGTGTAGAAAAAAACAGAGGTTCTAGCCCAATGTCCACATATAAACCTGTCCCCCACTTGTGGCTCCTGCAAGCGTGCCAATATTGTAAGGGTCTGCATCAAACCTGCACGGAATTGCTGACATGTGTGGGCTTTGTAAAGTGAATATTGTTCTTCTCTGAGCTGGGGAGATAACATCAACTCCTCTTTTCATATTGCCAATGAACACATATGAATCATCCCAACCCCAAATTGCTCTGCTCCACCAGAAGAAAAAAAAAACAGAAGTTAAAATCAACTTTACTGTAATGATAGCTAAAACTAGTTTGATTGGTCTACAATAAATGGTCATGGGCATCATGGGATGAGATCAGAGTTACTAAAACCAAACTTATTCTTTGTGGTTTGGTAGACTGGCTTGAGGTTTGAAATAAAGTTGAAACTGGCACTATGATACAACTAAAAGCCTGCCACAGAGGATGAATCGACCAAACTTGATTATCCGTCGACAAATGATCCTGACGTGGTTGGATGTAAATAGGAAACAGATAAAACGGTACCCAAGATCCATCTCATATGACAAAAGCTACTCTTTGGAATCAAACCATTTCCAGAAGGAAATATGAAAAAAAAAAATTGGCAAAAAGTGTGGCACTGATACTGATGATAACCCAGGCAAAGTTTTTAACAATAAATAAGTGT
Organism: Morella rubra; assembly: GCA_003952965.2. Lineage (NCBI taxonomy): Eukaryota > Viridiplantae > Streptophyta > Magnoliopsida > Fagales > Myricaceae > Morella > Morella rubra. The sequence goes on along the minus strand of RXIC02000511.1, from coordinate 24,830 downwards.
TTAAGACAACAGTTAAAGAAGAGCAAAAGGTTATTATTACTGCAAAATTACAGACCTTAATAGACACTGATAATGTACCTGAAAGAGGAAATCCATCTGCCTGTCTGATTATCATGTTTAATCATTGAAGTCTCTCCGAAATTAGCTCCACTTACTACACCGACTGTGTCGTCCATGCTACATGAAGCCAAGTGAAAATTAATTCTAGTGCAATTAGCCATCAAATGTACTTCCACTTGAACTACCTCAGCATTGTGTACTATAGTTTGGACACCAAACAACATTATTAACCCTGTTAGGTCATAGTGGCAAGTGCAACAGAAAGGAGCTTATAAACATATAATGCAATGAGGTCTTTTGTGACCTGTATAGGCAAACACAAGAAAGTGATTAGTGGATACCAATCCCGAGCATACCATATGCTCATTACAATCAAATTAAAGGGATCAACCATGACATAGAGCATCTTCAGCAAGTAATTTATGAGGTAATGCACAAGATTAGTATTTGACTGATACTGGAATATGCTTAGTAGTAAAGAAAAAAAAATTCCCACAAACTTTAAGCTAATTATGAAGTTATATAAACACAGTTAGATGACAATACTTAAGAGCACTCAAATCGTACGAATGAAACTAGAATAATGTTTCTCAGATGTGGTAACATATCAGAGCTCAAAGCCAAGGACACAGAACAACACTGCATACCTTGTTGTCACAAGGGAGCGCCCAGAGGGTGAGAAGTACGCAGAATGCACAGCCCTTTTGTGGCTCACTTCCTTCAGAGGATTGGGTTGATCTGCAGGTATCCGTCTCAAGTCCCAAATGCTGGCAGTTCCATCTGAGGAACTAGTGGCCATGAGGTTAGAGTTTTCCGAGTTAAAATCTATGGAGTTGATCCTACTTCCGTGCAAATTCCACTGGGTTGAGCATTTCCCGGCCCTATCATCCCAGATATTCAAACCTCCAGGACCCTCACTAAAATATAAGCACTGCATATCATCTTGTCTTTGAGACAGAGAATATATAGTATCGTCACTAGAATATACCAGATCAAATACCTCCTTCTGAGGGTCCATGACTCGGATAAATCCATCATAACAACTGGTAAAGATCTGCAGTTTAATTCAAGTATGATTCAGCGGACGTGACATGAAACCAAACACACGACTAATATATCTAGACACGTGCATGTGTGATGGCATGTAATGGAGAAGATATAGACAAATTCTAACGACATTGTACAAGATCCAATCCCAAAACCATTTTATAGAATTATCCAAAGCAGATGAGTCAACATGAAGATGCAGACCACACTATAGTCATATGCTCTCTCAACATTGCATTTTAATGGCCTCCGGGTCTCGTAGAACATGTACAACCTCCTTAAGTCCTCTCAAAAAAATGAAATCTTCACCAGAATAGTTTGTCTGAACGAAACCCAATAGCAATAGGGATAATATCTATTCAGCATGGCTACACCCATCTAATTCGAACAAGTAAGCCAGAGTACCTAACTGAATCCAGAGAATCCAAAGATTCTTAGGTAATCAATTACAAACCATAGTAAACATTTCCGTCCCAATCATAACAAACATTTCAGTACTCTGTAAGCAATATTCAAATCAAGATTACCTTCGGCAAACTTTGTTTTTGAATAGAAATCCCGGAGACGGGACCTGGATGCGGGTGATACAAATGAATACCGTCTTCGCCCTGCACACTGGAATCAACATCCCAAAACCCAACATTCCCAAACTTGTTCCCCACCACAATTATTCTTCTGTCGCTACAAGGAATAAAGCGCACATTCATTATCCTCCCTGGCACGACTCGAGCGATATTCTCCTCGTTCAGACTCAAAGATCCCAATTCCAAACAACTCCCACTATCATCCAGACTTCTCTTCAAACCCCACCCATTTTCAACACCAAATTCCTTATGGGGTATCTTTGAAACGCCCAAAATTCTTTCAATTATTACTTTATCAGACCCTGTTCCACAATACGCATCTCTCACACTCAGCGGCCCCAAGTCTCTCGGCGAGGGCTTCGACGCGGTGGAAGATTTCGCAACCTTAGCTGATGCTTCCACAGTATCATCTAAACCTTTGGAGTCCGCGTAATCTGGTGGCATTCCTCGAGTCCGCAAGGACCGCCGGATTACCACTGGGGCCTCGGTTTCTTGTTTCTTCTCCGGAGTCACTTTGTACGCTTTGGTTGCAACTCTGCCATAGAATGAAGGAGAATTACCAATGGGGTCTCATTTTGTGCGATAATATTGATTAATTTTTATTTTCTGCATGATACCAACATGGTAGAGAGAGGGGGAAACAGACAGACAGACCTTTGGCGCTTGGAAGAAGCGGAGAGCTCGGTGGCCTTGGAGTGAAGTTTAAGGGCAGCCATCATTTGATCGTTCCGGCGAATGTTCTCGAGGCGCTTAAGCTCGTACTCTGTGAGTTTCTGAGACGACGCCATCGGAGATCGCGGGTTGAGAACTCCCTCAGACAGAGACACAGATAGAAAGAGTTGGGTGGGTATGTCTAGATTTTGATAATTTTTGCGGGATTTAGTTTGTGAATATATATATAAACATGAATAGGCGCGGCGGGAAATAACTCTGGCGGGAACGAGAATACTCTTTTGTAGTAGGGCTTAGCATTTTGGGCTCAAGTAGTTTATTGTCACTCTGGTTCACAAGGGAATTGAAACCGGTGAGAAACTCTCTTCATATAAACTTCAATTTTTTTACCCTAAAATTATTTGAAAATTACTGAGTTTGGATGGACAAAAAAAATTTCTAGTAAATTTTTGTTTGTTAAAGGTAGTGTAAATTCTGTTAGATTAGTGAAAAAGTTGTTAGAGTTTATAAAAAAAGTATTGAATTATATAAAAAGTTGTTAGAGTTTGTAAAAACATTCTTAGAATTTTTAAAAAAATATTAGAGTTAGTGAAAAAGTAGTTGTGAATTTTTTTTAAAAAAAAATTCTTAACATCCAAATATAGTTAGGTTTCGGCTGATTAATATTTTCACCAAATTTTCACTTTTTTGCTCTTATTTTTTTTCATGCTTTATAATGTATAGTTATAGGTGCATGGCCATCCTTCGTAGTTGGAAAGACTCTTATTATATTCTCCTTCTTATAATTTGCAATAGATCAATCAAGCAACCGTCTACATACAATAATTGAAGTTCATAACATATGAAGTTTAGATTCTCATTATAAAAAGATCTCCTAACTTTGGGGGGTTTATAAAATTATAAGAATGCTTCTATTTTGGTCGATTTCTGGATACCATTGGGGGAGCAAGACATCCTGCTGGTTTTTGTTTGGTTTGAGGGAACAGATTCCAACAAACGCAGAGGCAAAGGAGATGGCAAAAAAATAATGGTTGTACTTTCATATCACCTACAAAGAGTACGAGCATACTAAAGGCCTAGAGCCTGTACTTTTAATTAGAAATGGCAACAAAGATTGACAATCTCTGGGGAAAAGAAAAAGATTCTGTCATACTTAAGTATAATGACACTGCATTTCTGTGTGGTACACAGTAGCCGTTTTAGTCTTCATTCCATCCTTTTGAGTACTTTTTCCCAATCTCTAAATCAAACTGCTATAATCACAAGCATCTGGTTTTTCCTGCTAGTTTTCCTCCTGAACCATTAGATTAACAGAAAAAGAATGAAGAAAGAAAGAGGATAAGTAGCTTCTATAACCCTTGGCCTCCATTTTCCTTAATAGCTACACTTGCTCTAAGAATGGTTCTTCTTCCACCTTTCAAGATGTGTTCTAAACAGTGTAGTGCTGTTGGATGGTGTCAATGTCCAGGCCCTTCAGCTTCACGACCGACTCAACGTGCCCCTTGAGAGTGAGCAGCTCCCTAAGCCTGCAATTGAGAAGAGTTTATGCTACATGGGTTTTTTTCAAATAGGAATGTGACTTCTGTGAAAAAAGGTGATGACCTTGGACTCTTAACTAGACTGTTTTTCTCTGCAAAGCTTCCTCTGTAGTCTGATTTAGTGCAGGTAACCTCTTAATAAAGTTTCCTGCTTCTAAAGCGCCATTGGAAGTGCAAAAGCACCCAGGAAAGACCATGTTGAAGTTGGCATGAATTAAAACATCCGAAATTCTTTTCCACTATGTCAACTGAGAGATTTGAGTTCATAATATGGCCTTTTAGACAGTAGTTCTCATAGCTAGGCAAGTGGGTTTCAATTTCTTAAGGATTAAGACACGTCTTCACTTATGACTTTAGATGGTGCTGGTTTTGTCATTTACCTGGCAACTTCAGCTCGCCTCTTGGCCTGCTCAGCAATCTCGGACAGCTCCCGGTAGTTCTTATCAGTAAACAGCTGTTCCGGGGGCTGGAGACCATGAAGTGTACGTTGAGCCATAGCCCATTGTGCCTCCCTCTCTCCCTTTCCATAGTCCTTCTTTGTTGTGAAAGCGGTCTTGAGTAGGCACATACACATAAAACGCAACGAGTTAGAAGAAACTGATAATAGAATTACATCGAATAACATTCGCTGATATAACTTAAAGACTTTCAGATCTTATGGAGTTGCTAACAACCCTGTTTTGGAGCATGTTGTCCCAGGCCTTGCCAGTCAATGCATAGCGGATGAAAAACTTGAGCACATCTAGAGGAATGTAGGTAATGATGCTGTAGATCCAAATCACTCCTGCCCATCCCCATCCGATGCCCTGGATCCTAGCGAAACCCCAGTTCGCATACACAGCAATTACAGTAGCCACCTAATTTTAACAGGTGCAAAAATGAGGAGAAGATATAGAAATCATGCACAAGGAAGTCGTAAGAATAAGTTCCCCACGGTAACAAACAAAAGTACTGACCAACTGTGCTGCAATGAAGGCAGAGAGCAGCAAGAGACCAGGGCGTTCAACAAAGGACCAGCTCCTTGACCGGGTCACAAAGATTAGTGCTTGACTAACAATGCTCACTTGAAGGTAGATGGCTGAGTTAAGCTCTTCCAAGTTGTTACTGATGTGCCTTACGCCAAAAGTTTTCTGCAACAATTCAACTCTTAGTCTTCATCTGCTATATACGCTCTCCCTTCTTTAAGTTCAATTTTTAATCTCTACAAATAATTTACTGTAGTTCACTTACTGAGAAGAAGTCAGTGTCATGTGCAAGATAGAAGAAGACCACAGTCATAATTGCCATGTAGGCCCCTAGGACAATCCCAGTGGCAAAGATTTCCTTGAGCTTCCACGAGTCAGGTACAGGAGATGGCTTCACCCTATCCTTAGAGATGGTCATGATGGTTCCATCATTCAAGATTGCAATGATCAGGACCATAAAAGGTGAGAAGTCAAACTTCCAGATGAGAGCAACAAGCATGAATCCCAACACGATACGGATTGTGATAGAAACGGCATAGATTGTGTAGTTCTTCATCCTCTGGAAGATGGCCCTGCTTGTCAAAACGGCGCTCACAATCACACTCAAACCTGGCTCTGTCAAGACAATGTCTGATGCACTCCTGGCGGCATCCGTAGCATCAGCCACTGCAATACCGATGTCTGCCTTCTTGAGTGCCGGGGCATCATTAACACCATCTCCAGTCATTCCGCAAATGTGTTTCCTTTCCTGCAGCTTCCTAACAATCTCGTACTTATGCTCTGCATGACCAAATTTGAATTGTTACCGGTACTATGCAATTAAATATCTTGGTTATTTCTTCAGAGGATAAATGATAGCTTTTTTACCAGGGAAGACTCCAGCAAATCCATCGGCCTTTTCAATAAGCTCATCAACAGGAATGGATGCTAGGGACTCATCCTTGCTCTGGCCTAGAAGCGTGGAAGAAGGATACATGTTCGTGCCCATGCCAAGCCTACGACCGGTCTCTTTGCCAATGGCAAGCTGGTCACCAGTAATCATCTTAACATTGACACCTAGTTCAAGAGCCCTTCGAATGGTCTCTGCACTATCATGCCTTGGAGGGTCAAAGAGGGGCAAGAGACCCAGGAACTCCCAGGGCCCTCCAGCACTTTCCTTGGTCTTCTCTGGAACAGTCTGTAAGGGAGAGGCAGAGCGCGATTCCACTCAGCTAAGATGTTTTTTAGCATTTGTGAAAGAAGTAATGAACTTATAACTCTCAAGTAACCTACCTGTCGAGCAACTCCCAAAGAACGAAGTCCACGATCAGCAAACTTGTCTATGATGTCATGTGCCTTCTTCTTAACATCCCCCTTTACCTCACAAAGCTCAATAATCTGGTACGCTAAGTTAAATTGTTAGAATCATATGCAAAATGCAATAAAAGTTGGTAAAGAGTGTTTTGTGGAATATCTGAACTGAAATACTGCAATGGTTCAAGAAGTTATTTCTTACTTGCTCAGGTGCACCTTTGCTGGAGCGATGCCAGTTTCCATTGGCATCAATATAGGTGATTGCAGTGCGCTTATCCACAGGATTGAAGGGCAAGAAATGCACCTCAGTGATCCCTGCTCTCGCCTACAAAGCCCAGAGTTAATACATTTGAATAAGTAGAAAGTAAGCTAACATGAAATGTGTCCGCCAAAAAAACAAGATTTTGTACCTCCTTGGGGTCACCCAACATCCCAACAATGCAGGCATCAATGGCATCCTGGTTTTCAACCCTGGAAGCCCTAGCAGCAAGCAACATTAAGGTGTCCTTATCAATGTCCTTTGGGAATACCTTCAGTTAGAAATACACCCGCAGTAAGTATTAATATAAAAAAGGTCATAAATAGGTTTTCTTTTTGCTTTCAAGAATTGTACTGTTTATCTTTTTGAGTGACCAACCTCAATCAGGTTTTTATCAACAGTGAGCTTGTTGAGAGTGAGAGTCCCGGTCTTGTCACTGCAGAGGACATCCATCCCTGCCATCTCCTCAATGGCTGTCATCCTCTTGGTGATGGCACCTTGTTGTGAGAGGCGATGAGACCCAATAGCCATGGTCACGGACAAGACTGTTGGCATAGCAATTGGGATACCTCCAATGAGAAGCACCAGCAGGTTGTCGATACCATCTCTGTATGGTCTGTGCTGGATTGGGTACATCACTACAACCTCAATCAGCATGCCAGCCGCAATAGAGCAGATACAGAAGTTACCAATGGCTGTCAACACCTGATCAAATGATCAACCACCACGCAAAATTAATCCAAAAACAGAGGTCCTTGAGGACTTCAAAGGAATCATATTATTTCAATATGAAATAGCTTAGACTGTGCATTGTTATTAGTCAGTTTACCTTTTGGAAGTGACCAACTTGGTTGGTGCTGTCCACAAGATGAGCGGCCTTGCCAAAGAAGGTATGGACACCAGTGGCTATAACAATAGCCTCAATCTCACCTTGTTTGCAGGTTGAACCTGAGAATACCTCTTCACCTGGATGCTTAGTTACTGGCAGGGATTCACCAGTGAGAGCAGACTGGTCGATTTTGAGTGGATCACCCTCCAGGAGACGAGCATCAGCTGGGACGATGTCTCCCAACTTGATGCTGATCACATCTCCGGGTACCAGGATTGCTGCATCTTGCTCAGTCCAATTACCATCCCTCAACACCTAAAATTTAGTTCCATAAGCAAGTTTTCCCACACACACAAACATGTACAACCCGGTTACAGATCTTGATACCATTTAATGAAGCAGCAAGTGCGAGTAGTGGGCATGTATGTATGGATAAACATATGTACCTTGGTTTTGGGAGCAAGGCCTGCCATCAGCGCTGCAGCGGCATTGCCTGCGTTGTTCTCTTCAATGAAACTGATAGTTGAGTTGATTATAAGCAACGCAACAATACCAAGGAAGTCTTGCCAGTCCGGTGGCTTGCCCTGTATTGTTTGAAGTATTCGCCATTACGAAGAGAGAGAGAGAGAGAGAGAGAGAGATGGCGAGGGCGAGGGAGGGGGAGGGAGGGAGAGAAGGATATGCGAGTGTTACCCCTCCGTTGGCCAAAACAATGGCCATGATGGCAGCACACTCCATGACCCATGAGAGTGGATTCCACATAAATCCCAAGAACTTGAGGAGCTTGCTCTCCGTTTTCTCCTCAAGCTTGTTTGGGCCAAAGATTTGCAACCTGTTCTCACCATCTTCTGTTGTCAAACCCTCTCTTGAACATTTCAGCTGCTGGAAAACTTCCTCAACGGGAATTCGCTCCTACACACGCGAACATCCATGAACTTAACCACTTAAAATATGATTATACTCCTAAAACATTAAAAGTATCATCAAACAAAAATGCTATCGAAACTTCACGGAGCCTCCCAGACCCACCAAGTTCATGTCGTCATAAAATTTTTTGATTCATATCGACTTTTCATTGTTTACAGGGAAGAATAAAACCGACACGACAACAAAGGGAAGAAAAACGTTTTATATTTGCAATGAAAAGCATGTAACAAAAGACGAATAAAATATGCTATTTTGAATTGTTGCTTACAAGATCAATGCTCTCGTTCTTCACATCTTCCAAGGAGAGGTTTCCAGAAGCCATGACGAATGATGAAAACCGAGAAGAAGATCACGAGTGGTAGTTCAAGGAAGATGGTGGTCCTGATCTCTCTTTTCTTTCGTCGTTTCGTGACGCTCTCTCTACTTTCCCTGAGAGAAACCTATTCACTAGGCCCTCTCGTCCTCCATCCAAAGACTCAGAGAGAGAACAGAAAGTAGGAGAGAGCAAGAGATCCAGAAATGGGAAGCGAACGAGATTTTCTAGCAATAAGATGACCAGCAACCTGAGGATCATGAGGAGGCTTTGCTTTATTATTAGCGTTGGAGAGGGAAGCGAGGGCAGTGCATGAAAGGTTGACAGGCAACCCATGATTGTTGGTGTCCTTTTGTGGCTCGACAAAGTCCACGGTCATTTTTGGTTAAAAGGTTAATTATATAAGGAGGTTAGATTTTTATATATACTTGGATTTTGCTTATTGCACTCTCCTCATAATTGTTACATTTTGGTGACAACTCAGAAATAGTATGAAGCGCAGATCGAGGCCGATCCTTGTATCGTTTCTTCCTATAAGTGGTACTATTTGGAGAATTATATGCTAAATTAGTAAAAGAAGAAAGGAGGAAAAAAAAAACCACATTCGATGTATTCCAAACCTTTTTTTCTCGGAGGAGCGGGACGTAACAAGAAACCGTGAATGGAAAGGCAAATCACGAGAACCCTACTAGAGACAGCGTGACCCATTAATGATAGTAGTGGTACTTTACAGAAGAAAGAACATTGTAAAACTACCAAAAAAGATCGACACCAAAAGCTTATTGGGAAACCAAGGGGTCGAGGTTCTTAATTAAAAGTTGATTTCTTGCTGTTTTCGTCTCCATACACAAAAGTTACAAATTATGTTGGTGACCCACCTTCAAATTTACACTACCTTGAGAAAAATATATATTTTACCTCTGACTATTCAGGTTGACACTTGGACCATAGATTTTACTTTTATTATATTTCGTTTTTCAACTAACAATTATTAATACTTTGCACTTCAACTACTATTTTAGATATAAATTTATATTTTTATTTAGTGAAATGACGAACTTACCCCTATATAAAATATAATTATAAAAAAAATATTGAAAGTAAATCATCATTTCACTAAACAAAAATAAAAATTTTCATCTTGGGAAATACAAACGATTAGTAATTAAGGAACGAAACGTAATAAAATTAATAGTCTATGGTGCATATCAAAACTCCAATAGTGGAAAAGGAGAAAGGAAAGTCTCGATGTTTTCCTTTTGTATGAGATATGATGACACGAAGGCTATGTTTGGTTTAGATCTCAAAACAATTTTTTGTGTTTGTATTTTTTTAGAAGTAGTGTAGATTCTTTTGAATGGTTAAAAGTTATTAAAAGTTGTAAAAATTATTGAGATAAATGAAAAGGTATTGGAATTGATGAAAAAATTATTAGGATGGGTGAAAAATATTAAAATTGATGAAAAAGTGATGAAAAGTTTTTAAAAACATTCTGAGACATGAAACAAATATAGCCGAACACTTTCCAAAATGTTTCTGGTCGAGAACGTTGTCTTGGTCTCATCCAGATTGCATCTTAACTATGTCGTTACATTTTCAGAATAAGAAACACAGCACCATTAAAGGAGCTTTATTCAATGGTAGGTGGAACATAGAAGAGACCCCATTAATGAGAATCCAAGTTGAATAAAAGTAGTTTCGCAGATCTGATCACGGAATGATTCTATTCCAGTTTGTATTAAAACATTTAGTGTTTTGATTCGATCGAATCTGACAAAAAGATTTTTCGGGTACAGAACTTCTAAAGATAGTTTTTAAGTTAAGGTAGTTTTGGGAGCTAATAATATATAGGAGGTAATATATCTCTATCTATACTTAAAACTAAAGAGCACTATCAAACTTTTTTGCTGCTTTGGGAATCCAACTCTTGAGTTGTTTCTGTTCTCCTCTCTTTAGCCCTTTGTTTTGTGTCCCATTCTTCTTAACCTATGAATGACTCGTGTCCAGAAAAAGGAACAAGCACAACCTTCTATTGAATGTAATGATTGGCTGTGGAGGGCCACATCTTGAAGAGCTCTAGGACAAGCATTGTAGCAGTGCGGTAGCCGAGTCGGAAGGCTATCAAAGCAAACCGAGTTTTTTTTTTTTCAGGCTAGTAGAGCAACCAGAGTGGCTCCAGGCATAATTGAAGTTATGAAGCAGGAAATTTTATCAGGTCATGAACAAAATTGCTGGCTTAATCTCCAGTCAAGATGCTCTAACGCACAGCGCCAGCTGATAAGTTCATGGCCATTACATAATCTCAGCGAATTTCTCTCTCCAATCATCCTGGAGTGATCATATCTTCTCAACCAATGGTTATTCGGTGCAGAAGTCACCGTTAACCATCAACCATGACCAACAAACAACTGGCCAAGCACAAGCTGCGTACATATGCTACTTCCATGAAAAAGAGAAAATCTAAAATGATTGATTGCTTATCCCCAAAAACCATGGGTAAAATGTCTGACACCGTGTTCCAATTTCTTGCCCCATCTTAACACCCAATACACCCACTTTCAAAATTAGGCTACTTTCACATGCTTCTAAAAAGTTGCATATCACACTATACATGTACTATCCTAAAACTACCCATATCTATGGACACTAACGAATGCTAAAAGTAAGATCCATCTGTATGCATTAATACAGCTCATTACTGACAGCACGAAATAACATGGAGTAAACTGTTGAAAATAATCTTCCCCATATTGAAACTGGACTGACTGCAACCATAAGTTTACAAAAAAGGCTCAATCCACACTTGCAAATCATGGTACACCTTGCTAATGTTCTAACCACATACGGTATTGTGTCACTGTGATACAGTGTGATATCCCTGCCTAAAAACTTATTCTAACCTTTTATCCACATTCTGCCAAGATTTCAAGTTCTTAACACCTCCCGGGACATTTGATAACACTGTCCCATTTGATCCAAAAAAGCACTTGCCTTCTGATTTTCAAGCAGACAGACTTTTCATTATAAAATACAAAATTTTCGTATGCTAAGGTCATATGCTTCCTTCCATCAATTTGTTCTTGCTCTTTCCATTCAGACATTAATTCAAAACAGCTATCTGATGCAAACTCCTATACCATTTCGCAAGGATCAAAACATTCAATTCCACACTTGCAAACAGTGAAGAGTCAAATAACCTATGACCCACCTTAGACATCACTACCCACGACCTTCTTAGTGAAACTATTGGATGCAGATCCTCAAATGGCTCCATACTGACATACTAATTTACATTGAATTTAAATTGCAACCTAAACCTTTCTTCCTGTACTTTCTGTAAAAACATCTAGCCAACTTGCCTACGAAAATATCAATTGTTGTTAATACCTTTAACACGTTTAGGTTGTGTTTGAGTGTTAAAATTTTGGGAAGGTTAAAATTTTAAGTATTGAATTTGATGAAAAAATGAGAGAGATGATTTTTTTATATTTATTATAGTGAAAAGTAATTATTTGATGGGAGAGAGAGATTATATTGTAATATTTTTTATTAGTTAAAATTTTAGGTTTCAAACGCACCCTTAGACATCTTATGCTTGGCCCTTAGCTTCAGTATCCAACTCTCCAACTTCAAACGACAACATGCTACTATGTCAATTGGAAAGACCTATCCCCTTTTCTACCCCATCCATGCCCTCCACAACACCCCCCCTCCCAAAAAAAAAAAATATTTCCTTCCCAGTCCTTTATTTTACCAACCACAGCAGCAGTCTGACATTAATTAAGCGAATTTCTCCAAAGACTGAAACCAAGCATATTGCAACCTATCAACTTTTTCTCAAGATCCCATTAGCCTAGTAAAAAACTACATCAATAAGAGAGCAGTAAAGCACCCAATCGAAAGTAAATAGAAGAAACCCAATGAAAAAGTGGAAAACCGAAACAGCGACAATAAAAGTATTGGCTTTAATAAAAACAAGTCCAGGCCAGCACTTGAAGTACCAGATAAGCTACAGAATTCAAACATCCAATCTCACTCAACATCTCCCCGGGTTTTCAAAACTGATAAATCCAAACATTTCTTAATTCCGTCGAAATAAAGCAAAGAGCTTAAACGAAAGTTAATACAGCCAGGAGCATCCACCTCAGAACCCGAGTTTAGTGCGGCGCCAGTGCCTGCGCTTAGCGTTGTACCTGAAAGGAACCAGTATACAACACCGTATCAGCATGAAATTGTGTACTATACATTTCTTAAAATATGAAGCAACGGATTTGGAGAAAAGGTGAGGTTCTCAGTACCTGATTGTGTTATCGGTACGCAGTCTGATCCAGTGAGGAATGGGTCGGTTCTGCCTCATCTTCTTGGCCAGCTTCTTCTTGATCATGAAGGTCTTGTGCGACGGCTACACAGAAAGCAGACAATATTAGCTAAAGATATAGAGAAATTAAGACTAAGAGAGGCGGAGAGAGGTGGAAGGAAGAGTCTTCACCATTTTCGCTGCGGGAGGTCGCGGCCAAGACGAAAGAGCTGCAGAAGGATACGCTAGCGCGACTAGAGGAAACCCTAACCTGTGAAGTCTCGCAATTTATAGTAACCAGCTTTCTGGTTTTTAAATATTGGCAAGATTGGGCCTTTAATTGTGTTTTATACAAATCAAGCCCATCATACGAGCAGTGTTGCGCTTCGTACCGAGGGCCCAAAGAGAATTCCCAAGATCTACGTGCGTGTAGGAAGTTAGGCTATTTCAGATTTTGGATTTAGGAGTATAAAAGTGTTATAATTCTGCAATATCAATTTTGACCCTTTACTTATTAAAATAGCGATTTATGTCATTTAATTTTAAAAAATTTTCAATACAAGTTTCGACCAAAATATACAAAATGATCAAAATATCCCTCTAAGATGAAATTTTAAAAAATAAATTTAAAATAAATAGATTTAATAAAGTTTTAATAATTTTGTTTTACAAATAATTTTCTAAAAAATATTGTTTATTTTTTAATAATTTTTGAAATATTTTATTGTAATTTTATCTTGAAGGGGCATTTTAATCATTTATAATTTTTCTGTTTGACTTAATACTTGATTTGAACAGGGCGTACATTGAAGACTTTTAAAATTTGAAGGACATAAATTATCACTTTAATAATTGAGAGGTCGAAATTGATATAGCACTATAGTTACAGGGTGAACTATGACTTTACGCCATAAAAATTTTGTTCACTGGTTCGAAGTTCGGTTTTCACCTCCGCCTCCGACTCTAACTCCAATTAGTCAGGATTGGTTCAGAGTTTGATTGTTTTGGTCTAAGTAGCCCATAATTTTTGTTGGAGTACAAGCCAAAATAAGAATTTTAACGATAAATTTTTTTCTCAATATATTTAATGATTTTTTAATAGATTTAAGGGCTTTGTTATTTTTTTTAGGGTTAATTGCACTGTAAATTTTTGTAGTATCACATTTTTACAAAATGGTCCTTGAGGTAAGCCGTTCTACAAATAGTCCTGATGTCGTATATTCAGATAAAAAGGGTACGTCCATCCCTTTGGCGTCAAACCACTAACGGCAATTGCTAAGGTGGCCAAAAAACGCAATGTTAGCAACCAATGGAGGGAGACATGTGTTTAAAAAACCAGCTCAGCAGTAACTCATCAATGTTCTCCACTCCTATTGCCAAATAAGGCCACATAAGCCATTTAAAAAAAAAAAAAAAAGTGAAAATGATTGGAAAAATGGACGACTTCGTTCCAACAAGTTGGAAAGTGACGACTAAGGGACGACGTTGTCCCACTAAATTGAAAGGTGATACCACAGAACCTACAGTGCAATTAACCCAATTATGACTTTACTCTATAAAAGTTTGTTCATTGGTTTGGAGTTCGATTTTCACCTCCGCCTCCGACTCTAACTCCAATTAGCTAGGATTGGTTTAGAGTTTGACTATTTGGGTCTAAGTAGCCTATAATTTTTGTTGGAGTACAAGCCAAAATAACAATTTTAATGAGAATTTTTTCTCTCAATATATTTAATGATTTTTTAATAGATTTAAGGGCTTTGTTAGTTTTTTTTTCTTTTAATTTTTTATCTTTGAGGCCTAAAAGAACCTAACGGTGTCATGTAAGGAGACAAATATAATTTTTTAAATATAATTAGGAGTTGGAGTCGGCTACGTGAACTCCAAATCCAACTTTGACTCTGACTTAAGTCAAAAAAAATTTTAAACTCTGACTCTGACCAATGGGTCAGAGTTAGTTCGGAGTCATGTTTTGTATTGTATCAAACCCCTCCCCCCTCCTAACATGGTAGCGATCCAATTAAAAATTTTGATTCCAATGCGGACAACTATGATCATGGTAACTGTGGTGAAGTAGGCACTGGTGTCAACATCTAAGCCTACAGTAAACATATGATAAGCCCAAACAAAAAATTCCAAGAACACCTGTATCGTTCATGGCATAATCCATGCCTAGATAACCAAAGACTGGTTTTCTCGGAGAAGTTCGAAATGAGAGTTGGAGTCATTTTGCACTTTCCTATTTAGGACGAATAGTACACCCAATAAAAAAACCACAAAGTCTCAGAAGATACTATATTCTATTATTATTTATAATTTTTTATTAAAATTATATAATATAATTTAAAAAGAGATATGCATAATAAATAAAATTTATATTAATTAATATTACTCCATATTAAAATTTCGTACGATATGAATACAAAAATAAATTTCAACCGTTGCCTATTCGAATAGGAAATTAGGATATGGCGACTATCTTCCAGCGTTCTACTACTAACAATGCCTTCCACGTGCCAAACCGCTGCGTGGGCCAACGTAATACGCCACTCCGTGCTTTTTTTTTTTTTTTTTTTTCCACCTTGTACTTAAAAGGAGCCTTCTTCTCCCTCCAAATCTTCACCGCCTCTCCCACTCGCTTTCTCTTTCTGCAATTCGGTTCGTGACTATTGTGGTGACCACTCGAACGATTGTGATTCGAGCAAGAAAGCGCATGAGAATGCCTTGCAAGTCCAGGAGAAAAGCGGCTCATCCGCGCCGAAGCTTGAGCCAGTGGACTGAAGTTGATTCTGTTCCTCGCGGTACTCACTACTCAGACCACCCGAAAGTCTCTGCTATTCTGAGTGGTTGCCAAGAAAACGGAGGAAAAGAAAAATTTTGGAACTTTATTGTATATTCTTTTAGTTGAGTTAATCTTACGAAAGAAAGACAGTCTAAAGAAACAATCACAAAGGGACCGTACTTAAAAACTCGGACTTTCCTTTCCAGATGCTTTCGTTTTCACGGAGAACTGAGGGTCTCCTTTTCTTTTTCTTTTGCTTGTTCTTGTTCTTTTGGCTGTCTCTTTTCCCGTTTCTTTAAATCTGTTGAATCTTCAATGTTTCTGCGTGGGGGCTGGTTTTGAATGCCTTTTTTGTCCGCTTAATTTATATTCCTTGAGAAAGAGAAATATTTCCCCATTTGCAGTCACTGGGAGTCGTAGATATCAGTGGCTTTTGCCGCGTCCTCCGTTGGTTCTATACTCCTTGAGAAAGAAAAATATTTCCCCAAGTATTTGCAGTTGAGTGTACGATGGCATTGCATGCGTGGTCTTTCTGCTGAAGTGTTGGTCCAGCCCAATCAAAATAAGCCACATGTATTGCGGGTCCTACTGTTTGGAGAAAACTTCCTTTTATGATATTACTATTTGATCTCTTTTGTTTCTTTTGAAGTTTTCAATAGGTATTGAAATTACCATCTTAGCCTCATCTGTAACGAATATCAAGAAGTTATATTTGGTTGGTCATCGAATGGGGAATGGGGCCAAAAACTCTTCACACTTTTGATAATAATCCCCATGAGCATATAATAAATTGACATTATCTGGTCGAAAGATTTGGTCATGCTTGTAAATTGGGTGAAGTGGGCCCATTTGCTTTGCAATAAGAATGTGGCCCCTAATGCCCTTCTCTAACATGCTGGTGCTCAAAGAACAGAGACGTCATGACTGATGATGTGGATAGAGATTTTTGAGATGGCAATAGGATAGGGGAAGTCTGGAAAGGTGTCAACAGGCAGCCACTATCTGTTACTAGGACAAACTTTTATGCACGACAAGAACTTATTCGTGTCATCTTGTGTTTGTCTATTTTTAAGCAGTTTCTAGCTGATGAGTGCTCCCACTGAAGTTTTGTTGAAGCTCTTATGAATTAGCAACATAAAACTATAGTTAAGCGATTAAAAATCTGACTCAGAGTCGTCTTCTAACTACCGATACACTTCAGCATTTGTTGAAAATTGAAACTCTGTGAAGCTAAGCAATTTGTTTTGGTTTCGATTTGGTATATATTAATCTGCAAGTGTATGGTTTTGCCATATTGGATTGAGATCTTCTTACTATTCTCTGTCATGTTGTTATGCCTCAGGGGAAGGTGTTGAATCGGTGGATCTGATTGATCGCCTATTTGATTCATATGCAAATCCATCACTAGGCTTGATTGAGTGAGTGATATACCATAAATTTGCCTGTTGCCAGGCTAGTATCTCTTCATAACTGATGATTTCAATGTACTGAGTTCGTTGTTTGTTTTGTGGCTTTGTTGCCAGTCATTTTATCCCTCAACATTTCTTTTCACATTTTCAATTATATTTGAGTTGTTTAGTTGGGAACTCTTATTCATTAATATCATTCATTTTCACATGCATTTTGGAATTCCAATGGAAACGATACTGAATGCTTTGTGTGCAACAGCAGCCTTCCTGATCGAACATGAAAGGAAAGTTGATTTATCTTGAAGGATTGGCAAGCCTGCGAGATCGTTGGTTCAAAACCTTGCTCCATCTCACATTTAGCCTAGCCTCTTTCCCAGAACCTTATATAAGCAAAACCAGTGTCTTGTAGCTTGAACTCTACCCTGATGGAGTTGCCAATCACCTATAAATATAAATGTTGATCTTTTATTTGGGAGCATGTTATATGACTGCTGCCAATGCAATGATGTTGTCTTCCAAAAGCATTTTTTTCCTCTTTGTACTTCGCTCTTTTCATGAAATTAAAAGTGCATACTTCAACTGCTGCATGATTGAGCTGGTGCTCTAATCTACAGGCCGGAGTGGTCAAGACCAAGTATGGCATCAACTTAACAGTCACAAGTTTCGTACTCAAGGCAACATTCTCTTTGCCAAGAATTGCTTATCCAGACTTTAATCTAATAGTCTACCGTTAATAAGATAATCTCGTTGCCTTTGTCTGCGAATGTGAAAAAAAGGGTGCCAGCAATTTTCATGATTTCCTCTGATCCATGTTTTTGGAAATTCCCCTTATTATGGGACATACAAAGAATCCAGATCACTATCAATTCCTCTATTTAGTGGATAACATGAACTGAAATGAATTTGATGATTTTGCTATAACTATAGTAGATCAAATATGCATAGCAAGATGGTTATTGATTTCCTCTTGCTCTTGTGTTTGCTCGAACAGTCCGGAAGGAATTCAAGTACTCTGTTCTGATTTGGGAGTGAATCATACTGATGTTGGGGTACTGATGCTCGCTTGGTATGTTGTCCCTGATGAACATGTTATTGAACCTATACTTACATCCTTACATACATTCTAATGGTTAATGTAAATTTCTTTGTCTGCATTTGATAGGAAAATGAAAGCCAAAAAGCAGGGCTATTTTTCAAGGGTAAACTTGAGAATTGCTACTTCTGCTCCTCTTATACAACTTTAATCAGCTTGCATGTACTGTTATTTCCTGCTCTGGAGTAAAGGATCTGTAAACACTTTTTTATTGCTAATGTACCACTAAAAACCACATGCATAATCTTATGTATAAGGGCTGACACCCCGTGAGGATTTCCAGTGAAGGAAATGTGAAAAGAAAATTGACCACCCAAGTTAAGAAGAAGAGCCTGAGCTGAAATGACCTCCCCCCTCCTATTTACAAATCACCCTTTCACAAACATCCTCTCCTTAGGAGAAATTTAGATTGAATAAAATGCAAAGTTAGGTATGCCGACAATTCTGCCTTTTAAATGCCTGGAGAAAGGCAAATTTGCATGGCTCATTGGAGAACCAAGAAAAAGCTTGTAGCTGGATAAAAATTTCCCTTTTGGAAAATCAATGGTCCTTTATAACCTCATTGAGAAACACCTTGTAGGACTTGGGGAATATTAATAATTATGTTCATCTCCCCAAAATGAATGGAAAGGAAAGTGAAAAAGACATGTAAGAGCTCTAAACCATTGTCAATATTGTTCTAAATTTAGGGCTTACCAGGAATTATACCCTGCTTCTTCAAGATTATAGCGAGTACTAGAACATCATGCAATGGCTAGGAGGGAAACCATTCTTAGAACGTATTGATTTGATTAAAAACCACAAGCATGGCCACCACCCATTGCTACAGCCTACTGTGTAATTTAATTGGAAATGCCTAAACTATTCTATATCTTTATTCATGTAAATAAGTGAATAGTACTGCAGGAGATGTTTCTTGTTGCCGGTCATGTTCCTTTTGTTTTTGGGTTCTCTGCATGTTCCCTGGCCTTGGCATATGTGTCCCTTACCTTAATTCTTTGAATCAACACTCAACAACTTGGATTTCCGTATGTGAGAAATTTTATAATTTGTCAAAATATATGATCAATAATCCTCCATTTATTAGGATGAGTGGCAAACAGGCCTAAAAGCTATGAAGGTCAACAGTCTTGACACGTTAAAGGAAGTGCTCCCAGAACTTGAGAGAGAGGTATTATGTTCTATTGGCGTCACCTTTTATATTCTTTTTTAGATATGAATCCAGTGCTTCTGAAAAGGCACAAAACAGTGACAGTTTTGATCTTCCTCCTTATGTATTGATGAATAGGTGATGACACCGCGAACGTTTTTGGATTTCTATACCTATGCATTTCAATCCTGCCTAATTGGTGAGTCTGATATTGATGGCCATCAATGGTTACATCTTTTTACTCTCGACAATATTCTGTTAATCTCCCCTCTCTCTCTCTCTCACGGGCAAAAAAATTTTTGGCCGGCCTGACGTTGATGACATTTTCAGAGGACTTGCAAAAGTTTGTAGACATTGAGACAATCTGTGAATTGCTGAAACTTGTTCTAGGTTCCCGGTTCCCTGCCCAGGTTGAGTCAATGACTGAGTATCTAAAGGTGTGTTTCTAGTATCCATGAATGCAACCCCGTGGCCTTGTGTTATGTTAACGATGGTTCCCTGATAGGTTTTGTGATGTGTGAACTTTTACTTTCTGCCAGTTTCAGACTGATTACCGGATGCTAACCCAGGATCAGTGGGTGAACTTCTATCATTTTTTCTGTGAGGTAAGCAATTGTTTTTGTGCCCCTTCATTCCCTTCCTCATTTTCATCTAGCATTGTGCACTGAAGCACTTGAAACCAGAAAAGACGGAAGAAAATAAATTTTACCTGATGTCCACTACTGATTCCATGTCTGCAACTGATCAAGAAAGAAATATTGTTCTGCTGGGAAATTTCTTGGGTTCGATTGTTTACATTTCATGTTTGACTTTTGCCTGTCCGGGAATTTTTTCCAATTTATCGTTTGGGATTCATTTGGCAGATAAGTTTTCCTGATCTTCAGAACTTTGATTCCAAAGACGCTTGGCCTGTGATTATTGATGATTTTGTTGAATGGCTGAGAGGAAAGCAAAGCTAATTTGAGTACATTTGGCCACAAAGAGGACAATGCAGATAAGCAGGTAATCATACTTTGCTATTTTTGCCATTTTCCAAAATCAGTTGATATTCAACAGTAGGGTTTCAATCTTGGAAAGGACGTCAATAAGGATTTGTGGTTTTATATAAAATTGTCTTTATGGGTCTGCAGGCGGTGCAAACATTTTGGTTCATTCCTAACAGTCCAATGATACTGAGCCACATCAACTGAAGTCATTTATCCTATCAAAGCCGCTCTTTTGTCAAGCTTTGCTCAAGTTTTGCAGTCGTGTTTCTGTAACCTCCATAATTTACTTTCACAGCTTAATTTGTTTTACCTTAAAACTCTTTACTAGTCGGTGACTTTTTGAGTTGGACATGAATCCATACAGATAAATTCAGAAAAGTAATTTGTCTAGAAACAAAAAAGTTTTCAGATGAGTAATTCAATTGAAAATTGCCTAACCCTCTCTGCTAAGACGTTCTTTAGGTCTTTGTATGGCCTGCAGGACGCAGAACAATGTCCTTTAAATGTTTTGATCTGAATTACTGTAATGTTTTGTTTGTCCCGAGTGCCAGTAGAATAATTAACATCCTACCTACATTAGATCCAGAAAAGGCATTTTCTCTCTATAGGACGGCCAAATTTTATAGAAATGTCTTGATCCAAGTTAAACAAATCCTCGTGAGAATAAGATAGCTGGCCAATAGGGAGAGTGAACTCAATTAGCCACTCTCTAAAACTGCAGGGGATGTATCAGTTCAACTAAACCAGCCTCTCTAGACAATATTTTAAATTTGCCAGCTAAACCTCCTCGCAGTCCAGCAAATCTTAACAAAATGCTCCAAACCTTAAGCAAAGAGACATATAGTAGTTTACACAACCAAAATCTTTACAGTTTACACACAGCAGGATCCTATATATATGGAAACAACTAAGCAAGACCTTGCTCTCCAACCTTTCGGCATCTAAAACATTGACAATGCCCGGCAGGAAATGGTTATCAGCCTTCTGGGCTATCTTTACCTTTGCTGGTTCCATAATATCACTGTGTAATGCTTCTCCCTCTCTGTTAGCTTCTACTAATTATTCTCTAGAGTCAGCGTCACCCTCTACATGGAATACTACATCACACAGACGACGGCCTTCGCGGCATCCATCACCAATGCCACATCCTACACATCTTCCTCCTGGTATCAAAGGTGGCTATTGGCCCTCGTGGCTAGCGGAGAAGCATCCTCCGTCGATAATCCCTACATCCTACTTCACTCACCTCTTTTATGCTTTTGTTGCGCCTGAAGCCACAACTTACCAACTTTCAATCACTTCGCGCAATGACAAATGGATGCGGAAATTCACGCACACCCTCCATGCCAAGACGCCGCGAGCAAAAGCCTTCCTATCCATCGTAGGAGGTCCAGTCATTTTCTCCAATCTGGCGAGCACCCAAAAGAGCCGTGCAGCCTTTATCAATTCAACCATTGGAGTGGCTAGAGAGTATGGATTTGATGGCCTTGACCTTGACTGGGAATTCCCAAACACGCCACAAGACATGTCAAACCTCGCATTGCTCTTCAAAGAGTGCCGCAAAGCTGTTCAAAATGAGTCTCATTCCTCTGGCAAACCTAGACTGCATGTAAGTGCAGCCGTATATTTTGCGCCCAAATTCTTGTTATCCAACGTATCTAGAACTTACCCTGGGAAAGCCATTAAAAAGTATGTCGATTTTGTTAGTCCAATGTGCTATAATTATCATGGAAGTTGGGACACTTCGGCCACCAGTTCACATGCCCTGCTCTATGACCCGGCCAGCAATATTAGCACCAGCCATGGCATTTCGTCATGGATCAAAGTTGGGGTCCCCCCACGGAAATTGGTCATGGGTCTGCCACTTTTTGGAAGAACATGGAAATTGAAGAGTCCAAGTGCTCATGTGATCGGGGCTCCGGCAGTTGGAACCGGGACTGGCCACAGAGGAGTAATGTCCTATAGTGCCATAGTGGATTACAATGTGGCAAATAGTGCAAATGTGGCGTATGATCCGCATACGGTGTCGACGTACTCATATGTTGGGGACAATTGGATTGGGTACGACGGGCCGAGGTCGATTCAGGAGAAGGTTAAGTTTGCCAGAGCTCGAGGCCTTGGTGGGTACTTCTTCTGGGCCCTTGGATATGACAAGAAATGGAGCCTCTCTGCAGCAGGTAGGAAAAGGAAAAAAATTTGGTCTGTTTTTTTTTTTTTTTCCAAACTATTTGAAACTGTATAAAGAGATGGATCATCTGTTTTCCGTACTGTTAATTATAATTTTTTTTCTCAAACTACTACTTGATTTTCAAATACTTCCACAAACTTTAACTCATTGCAACTCACCCCCATAAACTATATTTCTCATTGCAATTTCATTCCTCAACTAACTGAAGCCATTATATCGAACGGTTTTCTATCCCATGTAACAGACATGTGACCTTCTTCTTAAATGAAAAGACAATTTTACCCTAATTTGAGTTATCTTTAGCATTCTACAATGCTTTTAATAATTCGTAGAGCCAAAAAATGATATGTAGTTAGCTGGATGGCTCACTTAGAATCGAGTTGGTCAAATTTGTCTTTTCAAAGAAGGAGAAGGTCATGTGTCGTTTACGTGGGATGGAAACCGTTCAATATAATAACTTCAGCAGGTTGGAGATGAAATCGCAACGAGAAGTATAGTTTGCGAGGGTGAGTTGTAACGAGTTAAAATTTGTGGGGGCATTTGAGAATAGATGATAATTTGAGGGGAAAAATTGTAATTAACCCTTGTCAATAAATTTAGCAAGCTTATTACTCTTACATGCCCTTAGCTGTTTAGACCAAGTCCTAACTCTGTGTTCAATGTGTTTGGTAGCTTCAAGCGCATGGGATAAGAAGAGCAAGAGCTAATTGGTTTGACAAGTTCTCAGGGTGTTTCTATGTACGAACAAGACAAGTAATGCCGATTTTTTTGTTTTTGTTGGTGGTTCAACATAATGTATTTGTTGTCGAAGTTTCCCTTGGTTTGATCATGTTTTTTAGGACTTGTGAATATCGTATCTCAGTATTAATCTGGCTACCTTAAAAAAAGAGTACATTGGTAGCATCATTGTCCTGACGCACTTAAATCCAAGTATATTTATATGGCATGAGACCTCCTAAGCGATAGTGAGCTTGTGAGGGTTTGAATCAGACTCGCATTGTGATGTTTCCTATTGACTTCCTATTAAGCCATTGTCTTGTAGGGGCACATGATCTTAATATTAATCAAATGACCCAATGTTCTTTTATGATAGTACAATGAAACTTGTAAATTTGCATTTAGCAAAATATTGATACCAATTTGCTACAAATTAGGGAAAAAAAAAAGCAGAATACAAAATCCACTGAGATTGTCTTCAACAACAATTATATCTTCTAAAATTTACGAAGTATGAAACTCATGGTTTTATCTTAATACAATAGAAGGTGGACCGTAAAGTGTTTCACTCTAGGAGCACTTTATCTCCAGTAGACCACAGGTCAAAATAATGACGCTCCAGTCTCATTCGTAACGATCCATGATGTTGAAGCTACATGTCAAGAAATTCAATAAAATATGAATACTTTTTGATTGGTTAAAAGTTTATTAGAACTAAAACTACCAAAAAAAAAAGAAAAAAGAAAGAAGAAAGTACCTTGTGAACTGATTGTCCACTCGTAATCATAGCTGAGGGCCCAAAAACAATACCCACGAAGCCCAAGTGCCTGAGCAAATCCAATCTTTACCGTTGTTGTCAGTGGATCATCATACCCGACCCAATTTATCCCGCTATAGGAATAGACTGACGCTGTGTCCAAGTCATATTCAATGGTGGCATTGGCCCTCCTATTAAACTCCACCACCAGTGAGTAGTACAGCACACCCCCTCCAATGCCCACGTCAACGGCAGCTGCTCCAACCCCATGTACCTTCGAGTCTTTGAGCTGCCATGTTTTCCCATAGAGTGGCAAGCCCAGAATAACCTTGTTTTGAGGGACTCCAGCCTTGAGCCATGACTTAAGCCCGTAGACTGAGCTCAAGTTAGTGTTTGGGTCAAATAGTGCAGCATGGGCCCCCGTTTCTGAAGTGTCCCATGATCCGTGAAATTCGTAGCACATTACATTGATCCAGTCCAAGTTATTCTTGATCGATGCCACCGGGTAAGAGCGGGGGCCGCCTCCCAATGCTGAGAAGTTCACCGAGTAGTACACAGCGGCACTGAGCAATAGAGGAGGCCTTTTTGTGATGTTAGCCTCCATTTGGATAGCATGCCTCCACTCTTCTAGTAGGAAACCGAGATCGCTCATCTCCTTTGGGCTTCCTGGGTATTCCCAGTCAAGGTCAACCCCATCAAACCCACATCGACGTGCTACCTCTATGGTCTCACGTATGAACACTCCACGAGAGGAGGCATTGGCGGCCATGGCAGTAAATGGGTCTGACTTACTCTCACCTCCACCAATGGAGTAAAGAGCCTTCACGTGGGGATTCTTTCGATGAATGGTCGTGGTGAAGTTTGAGAGTCTCGTAGCCGTATCATTCGAAATGTCGAACCGAAAGGTAATACTGCTGGGCACAAGAAAAGAATATATGATATGGGTGAACAATGATGTGTCTACGGC
>RXIC02000508.1:0-10816 GCA_003952965.2 Morella rubra | reverse complement strand
ATCAAAGGAAAAAACCACTCCGGGCTAACAGCAACTTAATCCGACTAGAAGAAATTCCTTACAAATAGGTGATTAGAACGGGCACCCCAACACTACAGAAAATTGCTTTTAGGTGACGAAATTTTCGGTGAGATATTGAATTCGTCACAAAAGTAATTTAGTGACAAAATGCTATTTTCGTAAAAAGATTTTTATGACGAAAATTACTTTTCGTCACCAATGTTCAGTTCACTAAAAGTTATTTGGTGACGAATAAAATTGTTGTACACTGAGAGAGATATATTTTGTGACGGAAAGTTTCGTCACCCACCAATCAATCGGTAATATTTGGATTCGAGTCGGTATGTAACCGATTGCAAATTCGGAAAGACGAATCGTCGCAATATATTAAGACGATCGGTGATGAACATTCTGCAAATACGAAAAGCACGATCGAATCGGCATATATGCTGATCGAATCGGTAAGCGTAACGTCAAAAGGTATTTTCGATCGCATTCCAACGATGGTAATAACGCCACGTGTCAGGAAAATAGCGGGATAGATCGGACTGTAACTACCGTCGATCGTCACACACAACATATATATTGGAAACCGTTGTGAAATGTAAATTGTTAGGGGACAATGTGTGTTCATTTCCACCGTTATCTCTCCGCGAAATCTCATTGAATTCTCTCAGAGTTGGCAAGGAAGAATGACTGTGTCCATTATCAAGAATAGGTCATTGTCCTAAGATTTTCACTCAAAATAGGCTCTAAGGGTAAACACGATTAACTCTAGATATAATAAGTCAGAATCGTCAAAATTGGAACTATATATACATAATTATAAGTCTAAAGTCATAATGATACTTAAGTGGATTGTTTCAAGTTATGAAAGATATTATATTAAGATAAGATGTAGCATTTTCTATTTTAGGAGTAGCTCTATAATAGCATCATTGGCATTTAGGAGAAACATTCAAGGAAAACAATCATATAAAAATTTATATTGTTCTATGATTGGCTTTAATTTATACCACTTAAAAGTATTTCAATTTGAACTATTTTTGAAATGTTTTTCAAAGACTTCTGATATTTTTCTTAAGAAATACATATTTTTCGCTGTTTAAAATTATTTTGAAAATGAGGTTGGCTAGTGTTTCTTATATTATCAAAGAGGATTAGATGGTAGTTATTAATTAGGAGCGGGATCAATTTGGGATATGATACAAATTTGGGCTAGTGATTATTCATAGGAGGGAAAGGTGCGATGAGCTGGAGTGAGTTTGTCCCATGTATTCAACTAGTAGTTCGGAATCGGGCTTTATATAATAAAGAGGGCATATTGTATCATTGTGGGTGAGATATGCACAATGGGATAGATTATGATAGCGATCCAGACTCAGGGAGATCAAAAAGAGACTTTGTGTGTGGATATGGAGCCAGGTAAGATCGCGTGATTACCATGCGATTTTGATACGGAGAGAATCGTATCTGTCTCTTAGGTAGAGGCAGATAAATATTAATTTTCGATTAATTGTTATCTCGATTAACTAAGATATAGTACAGATTTGCTATATCATATAGTATAGTTCTGATGAAGTTCGGTTAATATAAGATGGATCGATCGGTTATAAGCTACCGATCGAATCTGTAAGTTTATTTTATACAAGAATATATGATAGATTAAATGGCTCATGGTAATGTTATTTAGACCCTACAAATGTTGGTATAGCGTACCGTGTGCTGCAAATAAAGACGCGGGGAAAGTCATGAGTCGGCATTTTACTTTGTTGGCGCTCTGATTCTTATATCGCTTAACTTGGTATTAATATCTTGGAGTGCTCATTGAGCAAAGGTGCATAGATGAATCTGGAGATGTATCGATTAGGTTGATACTGTTTGTTCCTCTATTAATACGGGTTGAGGATGCTCAGTTATGAAACGCTCTTTTTAACCGATAGAGGGTGTGTTTCTGGAAACAATGAGTAAAAGTCATGTAATTCAGGATGCCACTGAACGTATCATTTGATGGTATTATTTGATTCTTGCATATTGAAGTGATCATTGATGTTGAGAAAGGTATTCAACACTATCGCTGTCATTTAATTAATGTATTCGATTGATCTGGTGAGAGATTTGTTAGCATATTTGTTTTTAAGTTGAGTTCGAATGTTAACACCTGTTAATTATCATGAAGGAATCTGATTGGTGATGAAAGACGTGAGTTTATGCATATGAGATCTCTAGCAAATGAATTTTGGTCGTAAATATTGTTTAGTTTGAAGTAAATATATTAAGTATATATATCACAATTTATGGAAATTTTGTATTGAAAATTGATGAGAGTCCAATATTACAGATTTCAAACAGTGATGTGATAAAATTAAAAATATTTATTTTGTATGCTTTAGAGTAATAAGTTATTTTCAGAATTTTGAGTTTTATATAAATAGAATCAGATATTATTTATATAATCGGTCATACATTAGCACAATTATGTAGACTAGATATATCGTAATAAATGTAGGAGTAGTGGTAAAAAGGATAAAGTAAAGAATAGTTCATCTAAACGAAAAGGGACGAGAAGTTCAACACGAAGTAAAACGGTCTAAGATGATTTGTCGGCAGAGGTGAATTGTAATATTATGAGCAAGAGTCGCGTGAGAATGATAAAAATAGTCGCCAATGATGAGAATATGGAGAGGCGAAGGGAATAACTGATGGAAAATTGAGATAAAAGAATATAAGAGGAGGAGTTTAAATGGTACAAGAGTTTTCCAAATGTGATGCGGGTGGCACAGTTGTGAGATCCAACTAGACAGCGATTATGTGACGATCTGTTGATTTTGATTATATGTTAATTGTCTAAGGAGGGATATGTACTCGTCATACTAACAAAAGAACCTTATTGAGAGATAAGTCTAAAGGGTTTATCATAATTGTCAATTTAGAGATTAGCCATCGAAGAAATCTTTGCAAGAAATCGGACTATGAAGGGGTTGTGAGCGGTGTGAGGAAGCGGATTAGAGAGCAAAAGATAATTATTTTTACGTGGTGTCTATCGTCGTGTCGGAACGATCTAGATCGCACGTAGAAAGGTGCTAGGGCTAAAATGGTGCGAGGCTGCGAGATTTATTAGCAATTGCTGGAAGATTGATTGAAGAATTCTTGGAAAATGGGCAGAATAAGAAGAGATTGCAGTAGATTGCCCGTGATATTCTCTAACTACACCACAGTCTGACTTTGCAACAAAGTGCACAGAAGCACAGCCGTGTTATCCTGCATGGCTAAGATACATTTTTGATGGAGTTGTTGATAGGATTAAGCAGAGGACAATCAGAGTGCACAATGACGAAATTAGATGAGATCAGGATAGAAAAAATATGAACTAGTGAGAAAACTCTAAGCTAGGATCTATGGTGCGGTCAGCATAATTAAGCAAGTAGGTTCAGTGAGTTCGTTGGGCGAGGGTTTGGGGTCACACCTATATGTATAACTTTGCACGTTCGGATATTCTGTCAGGAAATGGAATGAACACGTCAGTTACCGAGTCTTGGTATTTAAATCCTAGAATGTGGTTATTAATAACCGTTATTGAGCTGGAGGTGGAGACTCTGATTGTTCAAAATTTATTTGTTGTATGATGTCAGGGAAGGAATTAAAGCAGATCAGGCGAGTTGAAGTAAATTTTTGTACGATTCGTATTTGATGTTCAATAAATTGTTGGTGATATTGTTGTTGTATTTGAGTGCAACTGCTGGAGAAACATTGGAAGAGGACTGACTAGTATAACGTCAAATTGTCAGTAGTATAGGTTCGATGACGATATACAGTAAACTCCGTCTTATTTACGTTCTTCGTTTTGCGGTGAGTAGTTCGGATTGGAGATTGTTAGTTTGCCGCCTTGTTAAAAAATGCTTTCGGATTACACGAAAAAAGTTAGGTTATCAAAAATAGCTGATTGATGTCAAGTTCACATTATTGATCAAGTCCTTATAACGCTAGCCGGGGCATAGATTTGGTAATTGGGGATTGACTCGAACGCGTTTGGCTCGTAGGGGAGAGCGGCCCGTAGAGGAGCATCAAGGCTTCGATCAGTCAGCGGTCATGATGATGCAAATCTTATGGGTAGGAATAGCGGGAGCTATCCTCAGTGCTAATTCCATGATTGATCTGAACTTAATTAAACGGATTCAGGTAATCAATCTTATGAGAAGACTTTCCAGATAATAGACAAGTCTCGAAACTAATCGGGGTCCTAAGCGACTATGAGTTGATCTTTCTAATGCTCGACCAAATTATGAAGAGGGCGGATGAGCAAGTCATAAGGTAAGTTTGAAAAGCCCTTGAAAGTGAGAGGGCTATCGAACGCCTTCAGGGATGGAAAAGTAGAGCATATCGCTGAACAGGTAATTGCTGCGGAATTAACAAGTCGGTTAACTAGTTGCACATCAGTGGCGCATTGTGCATTCGTGCAACTGATGGAAGACTACTTCTTGAGAATAAACCATACACATAATGAATTTCTACTAAGATGGAGAACCACATCGAAGAGAGAACGAATCATTTGCAAACGCTTGTATGATGTAGTTTCCTGATGTACAATGAGTTAATCAGCTGAACTTCTATTAGAGAAGATTTTTTACCGAAGACTTCATATGATCAGATTGATCGATGTTGTTTTAATATTTTAATTACGTTATCTAAGTAGAATAGAAATCATTGACATGGAACTATATCAAATTGATTTTAGTGGATTTTAGTTTTATACGTGTTTCGAATTGAACAAATAAGAAAGGTATTTGTTAGAATTATTCAAGTGTTTATCAATGTTTTAGTTTTGATATTTACGTATGTGGTAGACAGTTTCCTTAGGAATATTTAGTCATGATAATGTAAGCGATATAATATCTTCGATAGTTCATATTGCTTTATCGGCAAATCACTACTTGATAATAGGTGGATAAATGATTCACAATGAAAATAATTAGATCTAATTATTGGTCGAGTGTAAGAATGTCATTCTCAGTGCATGAGAGAATTCTAACACAAATACAAGACGATATAAACAGAAGTGGTTGTCTATAAGCAAATAAGAAAGTGATTATAAGCAATAGAGATGTTTATGATGTTATAAGAAATTTCGGTTTAAAGAATAATTTTTATTTTAAATAAAGCTATTTATTTATACAATTAAGATGATCATGATTGCAAAGTAGTCAACACGCAAGATTTAAGCAATCAAAAGGAGTATGTGTTGTCAACGGATTTTTGGCGTTCAAAAATTTGGGATGTCATTTAACGGGCTAGGAGAAGAGCATCTTTTTTTCTGTTTTTGTGGATTTTGATATTGAATAATATATAAAGGCAATGAACTAGGACATCGAAACTCGTACATTTAGTTTTTTTAGTTCACAGTCCTCAATTTTTTTAGAAAATGTAATTTTCGATGATCACATTAAATTAGGTAGAAACATAGAAAATAAAATAGTAGTTTTTTACTTCTTCTAAAAGGATGTCAATAGGATGTAAGTTTGAGATACAAAAAAAAACATATTGCAAGAAGTGAATCATTCTTTTAATGATAATATATTCATTCATTTTTCAAAATATGCATTCTTATACAGTTATTTACTATGTTGTAGGTCCTACATACGAGTGTGTTACTTTCCTTCGAGTCATTTAGTGTTGTACCTTGAGAGCGTGAGGTAAGTTAAGACTAAATGTCTCGATAATTAAGAGATTTGAAAATACCTTGAAATAAATTAATGGTTTAACACTTTATGATCTACAGTGATTAAATACATTAATACGAAATATTGAGGCATAAAGTCTAACAGTTAAAGATTGATAATTCTATACTACCTTACTTCACTATGGATAAAATCTTTCAAAGATATGTAATAAGATAAATTATTGTTTAGGGTCCTCCAAACTCAACAATCATAATTTTCTAATAACTTTAGTACCTTGCAATCATGATGATATGTAACGATCGGCAATATTCGGCGAACGAGAATACGTATTACATAAAGCGGGTGTGTGTTATTTAATATTTTGGTACCTTTGTTGAGATAGTATTCCTAAAGATAATATACTATTCTTTGAGGCCAGTTCTTCAGAATGCTTTAACACAGCGAGCGATTTATATTCTTCTCTGAAGATCGATCGGGAATTTATTCAGAAAACCAATGTATATAATCCACGATTAACAAGTGATAACGGATAGTTTGCTCAGAGGAATATAAATAATGAATCTAGAGCGGATTGATATATGTTGTGAATGAATCTACCTATATATAGATTATCATGATAAGAGTAATATTACCGATCGATTATGAGTTTATCTTTCTTTTGTAGGCTTTTCCAGAAGAATATGTGGTAATTGGGGAGTTTTTTTGTTTGCTAGTCTTTTCAAAAAATGGGGCCGCGCTATAACTGACTATCCAGAGGATGCTAAAGCCGGGGTGGACAGTAAAATATCTTAACATCCCAGAGGAGAGATAACTTTATGATACAAATCGTGCTGTGGGAATAAACTTGAAAGGAGTACTTTTGCATCTTGGATTATTGTCTACGATACAGTACGAATTATTAGCTTTTGGAGGAGTGTATTAAGATAGCTAAGAAGTAAAAACGTGTTTGGAAACTCTCACACCTATAATCAAATCATAAAAATGAGTTTTGTATAAAAACAAGCTACGAGGGGTTTGAGTAAAGATTGCAAGAGAGATTGTGGCGAAAATGGCAATAGTTGTGGAGATTTTAGTGTGAACTGAGTTCGTTTTGGGATCTACATTTCGATGCTAATATGTAATTGATCAATCCTAACAATTATGGATATATAGACATTTTTCCCAATTTTCTTTTTCTCTCTTCCTCTGGACTCTCCCTATGTTCTATATATTTTTTTTTGCATTGACACTTTATAACGTTTATATAATAGCAGATTATTTAACTCTTCACTATTATAGCTGATGTTGTGGATGGATTGTGGATTGAATTAGGTAGAGTGCTATTAGTAGGGAATTTAATGCAATTTTATAATTAGTTTATTATGGGTTTGAATTACTAACTTCTCCTCGTAATGAGTGAGTTAATCGTATTAATGTTGAGTCGATTTCTGGCGACGCCGGTATTTTTGAGTGATATGCGTGGGAGGTCAAAGCCTTCGGCAAGGTCAATTTTTTCTGATTTTTATGGGAAGCTCACCGTTATGCTGAGAGTGTGTTGAGCTTTCGTTTCATCTAACTCTCACGCATCGAAGTCACCATAATTCTTTTAGAAGCTGACTTCATTTTCGAACGTTTACGTCAGAACAAAGTCACAAAGTTGTTAGACTTGATGGTCTAAACGACGAAATAGATGATGCAACATTTGAGTAGGGTTTTTTTTTTTTCCTCTTCCTTGATTTAGGGAGGGGGTATCATGGATATGTTATCGCACTTTGCGCGTTTGATAAAAAGCGATGGCAGATTGGTCTGTTTCGTTTTCTCTTATTAGTATTTGGGTTAATAATCCTCCACAACTGGGATGGCATTTCGGGACAGGTGCTAGATAGGGGGTAATGAACTAAATGCAGATAGCTAAGGTATTTTTCGGAACTATCTAATCTGGTAGGGGATGTTAATTACTTCAAAATATATATTCTGATCTGAAAAGAATATTTATATTATTTGAAAAGAGTCGTTGGCGAAGGTATTGATTGAATAATATCGAATTATGAAGTACTGATGAAGTTAGTCAAGGGGAGATGAATAATTTATAGCGAACGAGTAGCATTGTTTATTATTGACACTTGTTTATGGCATAAGCTATTTTGTAAGATTATATAATTTTTCAAAGGCATAAGTCCAGTTGTATGTGTTTACTCTCTGAATAATGTGAGATATCTTCTACATTAGACTAATTTGTGTTTGACATGATATCCAATTATTGCGTCGTTAATTAAGGTGTTGTAACAAATATTAACAATATAAGAATATGATACGATCACATGAAATATGATGGATCAGAGTGTGAGATTGTGTAGTTGTAGGATTGAACTCCAGTATATGTGATATGCTACTTGGTAGTTCCTGTCAGTGTTTTGGAGAAGAAAGTAAAGTCTGTGAATAAAAATTACTCAGTTTGCGTATGATATTGAGTGCTACTGGGGTGATATTATTTATGTACTGCAGCATTGGGTGTAGTTTGGTAAGTTCATTTTGTTTGCATAGTTTTAACAATAGTTTTATTGATAATGAGTGTATCACGCAGTCAAAATTTAGATATATAAACGCTTATGTATTTTTGGGGTAAGAGAGTGGTGGCGTGTGACTTTAAGAGGAAAATAAGTATAGAGGAGAGAATGCTGCCGGAATTTTTTTAGGAGGTATGAGGACACAAGTTGAATCTGATGTTTCAACTCCAAATGACACAATCATTGAATGGATGGAAATATCAGCTGGGTTTAAAGTAAAGTTACAATGATTGGGTGTTTATAAATTACTTAATTTGTGTATGTTTTCAGATTGGTGGCGAATGAGAATAAAGGTTGGGTTACGAGAAAAATCGTTTGGTGAAAGTATTCGGCAGGGGTCCGGTGGTTTTGTCGGTATTGCGGCTCGTTGTGTAGACTCTCGGGATCAGATCAGATGTCCGTGTCAGAAGTGCAGAAATGTAATGTTTCAAGTGTTTGGGATAAAATGGAAGATCAGTAATTAATATACAAGTTAATGGGTTTGATGTGAGACTAAATAAGGTTCAATCCGGGTGGTGTTTCACGGGGAGGTACATTCAACTTACTTCAAATTTTAGTCAAGAGTCTGGTGCGAGCTTACCATATAGTGATGGTGATTTAGAGGGAGATAGCTCTAATGGGATTGAGGAAATGTTAACCGATGTTCGTGCCTGATTAGATGGTGGGGCGGCAAGGGGTGAAACGGAGAACCCAAATATTAAGGAGAACTCCACTTGGGGACCCGGAGGCTTCGAACGACAAACCGCTAAATAAGTTATGGGAAGAGGTGGAACATGAATTGTATCCTGGATGTACCCAGTTTAGTAAGTTGTCATTTACAGTATCGGTTGTCTGCACATGAACGTCGAAGATAAGTGTGGAAGGGAGTATATAGGAATTTTTTTGATATTATTTCTTATCGAGATTTGAGTATAGTGGGAGTGTGGCAAATTAAGATCACAGAGGGGTGAAGGGATAGAACGTTTAACGTCAATAATAAGGTGTTATCTGATTACGAGAAGAGAATTTCTCATTGCGGGAGTGAAGATTTGGGTAATAGTTACATACTAAATCCTATGCATTTTATAAATAGTGATTGTGTTTGTTTGGGTTGTTGTGGTAAGAGAAAAAGCACGTTGGATGTGTCAAGACAAATGTCCGATCAGCTGTGCGGGTGTCTTCTGGTGGATGAATTTTTGGGTAATTAATGATTTGCGGAATTGACAAGTTCCTAGACAAAAGTTGTTGCATCATGGTTCCTCCTGATAATCACTAAACTAACGGGTTTGTGTTACCACAAAGAAGATAGATTAGCAAAATTGACGAATATATGGGCTAGTCACTCCTGAGGTAGGAAAAAATTATCTGGGTGCGGAAAGGTGATATCGTGGCATGCAGGCTTCTTGCAGCCAAATCTAACACACTGCAGAGTTAATCATGGGTCTTGGAACAAAGTAGATGGATTTTGATTAACATGGAGACTTGCGAATTTGGATAAAGAAAAATTGAGCATTAGGGGGCCGGTTTGGCGGCGCGAAGTAGACCTGCGCTAGAAACGATCAGCATCTTGTCTTTTTTTTTTGGGGTATTTTTGGTAATGGTTTCGTCACTCATGGTGGATCATATATAGAAATCGCTATACGTGAGTGGCTAGATTAGTACAACGTGACAATATTTTTAGGGATGCTATAACTAATGATGTGGAAATGGTTGGCAATATGATATGGAATTTTTGCGTGTGGAAACAGTCGTATGGTGGTTTCGACACATGTAATAATGTATTACCTCTCACATGAGGAAGGGAGTTTTGAAGTTGTTTTCTCGTATAATAATTAATCTACTTAACGTTGCGTGGTAAATTATTATTGGTACTAATTTGCCGGTATCGCAAATGGAAGACGGGGAAACTGAATTGTAGATGTTATCTAGATCTTAGGGGACACCCTTATAGTGGAGTCTAGAGTTATGATAAACGATTTGTTTTATGGGTAAGATGATGAAGTATAAGAAAACTGTTAAGATTTTCATGAAAAGAAAGTATTTGGGAATAGAATTGTAAATACTATTATTGTAAGGATGGGCACGTGCATACTTATTGATGTGGACAGCTCTTAATAATGATTGATCTCGCACCAAACGTATTATAATCTCATTATTTTTCTGTTGGAGGTATTTGGAGTATACAAAATATAAAGGGAAGGATTGGGTCAGTAGATGTAATTTCAATGGTCGGTGTAATTATATAGAAACACATGACATATAATATGTTGGGTGTTTTGAAGAGCTAGCGGGAGAAGAAAATAGGATAATGATAGTAAGAATAAAGAGATATCTATGTTTAAGGAGATATTTTGACACTTAAAAAGTGGGGCTTATATGCAATGTGTGTGAGGAGATGAATGATTGCGTTGAATGAAACAGTTAATGTTTAAACAAGGTATTGATTTGGGATAAGTGTCGATGAAAAGAAACATATGTGAGCAGATTCTGGCATGACTGTCTAGAACGAGAGTAATTATTAACTTGATTGAAATGATTTTTGTGATTGAGTGGAAAGAAATATAATTATTGGGTGTAAAAAAACAATGTGTAATAGTTTGGAAAAAAAAAATG
>RXIC02000507.1:0-90584 GCA_003952965.2 Morella rubra | reverse complement strand
CGTTGGCATACAAAGAAAGGAATGGCAAAATCTTTGTCTGATGAAGCGCTTGAGTTGTTAAAATATTTGCACTTTCCTCGTCACTTTACAATCGCAGATCAGAAATTGCTGATCACCATCTTCTTGGAAATGAGTGGATGCTAGATAAACTAAGAGAATGCTACACTCCGTGTGGAACTAGGAATAAATCTGGAGGGCCAACTCTTAAAGAAAAATGACTAAAATTTTTTTTTTACTATATAATGCAAAAAAGTGTATTAGAGTTAAAATATTAAAAATAAAGGACTGAAAATACTAGATTATTAACACCCAATAGAATATGTCAAGAACGAGTTGACAACTAGAAGCGGCTGACTGCAGTCCTGAGCCCAGCTTGTAGCAAGCCAAAAATAGAAAGATAGAAGGGGGGAAGTTTGGGCATTTTCATGAGTGTAGACCTTGTTAGTCTCATTTTAATTTGTTGTTTCAATGTTGTATTAGAATTCTATAAAAAGTGGAAGACTTATCATTTATTAATCCTTTAGTGAACTTGAAGTAATATTTTGTTAATTAATAACAAACTTATCAAGAGATCCTTTTTTGAATTACTTTTGTCTATTTCTTATTTCTTTTTTAGTTTTTTATATCCAAATTCGTATTTTCATATTTGATATCTCAAAATTATTCTAAACATAATAATAAAACTACACTAAACACAACAAAAAACATAGAAAAACACGAAGAACACTACAATATAAATTTTAGAATAATCTCAAATAATCAAAGATAAGAGTCGAGAAATATCAAGAAATAATAGGGATAAAAATGGAATGAGAGAAAAGTTTTTTCTAATTTTTTTTTACTGAACAAAAAAATAAGTATTTTCTCACGTAATTTAGCAAATAGTTTATTAGGTTAAGTAAAGAAAATTTTTTTGTTTGTTAAGTGCATGATACATAAAAAAAATTAAACATAGTAGATGGTAAGTTTAAACTGCAAAACTGAATATAAACTATTTAATGAGGTAACTTTTAAGTTAATTTTGTAGTCTTTGAATAATTTTAGACTTTCTTTTAATGATGTCTATTTAAAAAGTACACACCATAATTTCTTATGAGTATATATATATATATATCAAGGCAATTGACAGAATAACCAGAAAACCCATGTAAAACTGCTTTTTTTTGAAGCATTTTGAGGATGTATCAATTTTTTAGTTGTACCCTCTCCATACATGTTTGCATGCATGGATGAATCTTGTGGGTTCATGCAATGGCTTATAGTCTGTTTAGTTTGTGGTAGAGGTTATTACTCATTGGTTTTCTCTATGGAAACCTTCGATAAGAAAGAACTGGAGTGCTTTTCGGTATCCGATGTTTTTGGTCCAAAGAAAGTCCAGACGCGCATGGTTTTGGTTTTGGCTCCAAGAATGATTAAACCAAGGATGGTTTTGGTTTTTTCAGTCAACCCTTCCTGATCACATTCATGGCTCTTTAAAAAAGAAAAAAAAGGGGGCTGCTTCCTTCGGCAGCAAATATATTCACCGACCCTAATACCTCTTTCCTAAGCCTTCCCGTTAGTCCCCACTCCCCAACTGCATCTGACCTTTCCCATTACCGTTATCGTCAATAGTCTCCTTGTTCTTCGTTCTTGTTCTAGTTCCTGTTCCTGTTCCTGTTCCTGTTCCTGTCACACTTCCACCTGAAATTACCAAATATACCTTCCATGTCCTCGAGGGTTCTACCCTGTGTCTCCGGTAGCATAAAGTAAAAGAACACCCAAGACACCGTGGCGATAGATGCGTAGAGAAAGAAGGCCCCACCGAACGTGATCCCCTTGCTCAGTGAGAGGAAAGTCGTGGACATTACCCCGCTAATGACCCTATTCACCGAAATACCGATACTTGCGCCTTGGGCGCGTAGCCTCAACGGGAAGATCTCCGAGCTGTAGACCCACGTGATGGGCCCCATCCCAATCGAGAAGAACGCCACGTATACTAGCACCATGGCGATGCTCAGAGCGACGGCCCACATCATGTGGTGATCCGAGTGACTGATGATCGTTAGCCCAATTCCGAGGGTCCCCAGAGAGAGAATCATGCCCGCAACGCTGCTCAGAAGCAACGGTCGCCGTCCGATCCTGTCCAGGAAAAACGTGGCCACCAAGATGAATATGGTCTTAGTAAATCCGACGGCTAAAGTGGCCAGCAGCAAGCCGTCCGTTGAAGTGATTCCTGCCTCCTTAAAGATTCTCTGGCTATACAAAACGACGGAGTCTATACCCGAGGATTGCTGGAAGAAATGGATCCCGACCGCTGCGATTAAGGCATGGCGAACGGCCGGTGTCGGATGCAGAAGCAATTCTTTCCACACTTCCTCACCGTGACTCCCTTTGGTTACTGGAACGAAGTCGTCGTTGCAATTCTCGGGTATACCAGCTGCTTCCTTGATGTCAGCTAGTCTTATATCGGCCTCCTCTTTGGAGTCCGAGGTTCTGTCAAGAACTCGCTTCGCTTTCCCGAGCCGACCCTGCATCACCAGCCACCGAGGTGACTCGGGCATGCCTAAAACGACGATGCCGAGTAAAATAGCGGGCACAGCACTCACTCCGAGCATGAGCCGCCAACCCAAGTGAGTTGGGAGCTTAGAGAAACCATAGTTCGAAACGAATCCCAGCATTATCCCACAATTGATAAAGACCTATACCAAAACACACAAATATAATTACGTCGGTTCTGTTGGGGCAGGGCATCATTTTAGAAATAGCAGAAAAGAGTCGTTTTAAAAGTTTTTTTTGTTGTTTTTTTTTTTAATGTTAAAGGAGCTTAGTTACAGTCTAATAACCGGAGGTCCGGAACAAACATTAGCTTTTCTCGTACGAAAAAAAAAAAAATAGCTAAATTAATTGTATCGAAGAGTTTCCTGTTTTAGCAAACACTAGCTACGCACGAACCTCGGGAAATGAGGTGAGGAAGCCACGAGTGGATGCCGGAGAGAGCTCTGCGGTGTAGACCGGGGCAATCATGAGCCCGTAGCCAATGCCTACACCGGCAACGAAGCGGCCGACCATGAGAAAGGCATAGTTGGTGGCGAAGCCCATGAGGATAGCTCCGATGAAGAAGATGGTTTGGGCTACAACAATGGTGTAGCGGCGGCCTATCCAGTCGGATGTTCGGCCGGCGGCCCAGGAACCAATATTGCAGCAGAGGTTAAGGATCCCGATGAGGACTTCAACCTGGACATCGTTGATTTTGAGGTCCTTTTTTATGTAAATCATTGCTCCACTCATTACTCCAATATCTGAAGCAACACACAAGGATAACAGGGTGAGTAGTGTTAACCAACCAAATCTGCAGATAACGGAATCAGAAGATATGGCAACCAAACCACCAAATCTGCGGATAACATGCCAAGAAGATATGGAAACAAAACAACCTGATAAGTCACAAAAGGATGAGGCTCCGCAATTGTATAGATAACATTTATATGTTTTTGAATTTATTTTGAATTTGTTAGTTATCCTGTAATTATGAAATTCAAATGTAAAAGAACTATGTACATCTTCTATGTATATCAGTTCGTTTACATGAATGAATACGAGCAACAAGTCAAGTTGCTCAAGCCAAAATCATATCTAGCGTGAGAAGTTTTTCAAGTAGACATCTAAAGACCACTTAAAATTGTTGCACTTTTGTTTTTTCGAAAAAAAAAACTTAGCAGAAAAACATTTCCCTACAAAATCAGATAGAATCTACTCATCAGCGAGTGAACTTTTATAATAGCTTACAAATTTACAATAATAGATCAAGAAAACCAACTGAAATCTTTGTTATCCGTATCTTGACTAGAAGAAAAAAAAACCAAATAAAAAAATCTGTAATCAACCTCCCGTGACTGGGAAAGCCTATACAAAAGAATAAGATACTTTACGTATATTTGCAGTAAGAAGCCAAAGTTACTGACCATAACCAAGTAGGACGGAGGTCATGGACGCCAAAATAGCACAAGCAATAGCGTACATGTTCCTTCCAGGTTTCTTCGGAGGATCAAAATCCACAATAGTTTTCTGGGATAGGCCGGAAACGGCATTATTCTCAATTTCCTGGTCAGCCATCTGGTAAAGTAGAGACGGGTAGAGAGGCTTTTATTAGAGGGGAGTTCCTGTGGTGGTATTTGTAGATAAGTTCAAGGGGCCATGAACCAGCAGTACTAGTTGTCTAGTATTGGGCCCTAGAGAGTGCTTAAATAGACAATTTGTTAGGGTCCCCGGTCAAGGACTACAAAACAAGCATCAACTTCTCCCGTAAGTGATCCGCTTCAATACCACAACGATCCTCCCGACCAGTGGTACCCGATCAACTCCAATACCACACGATCCTCCCGACCGATTTCAAGTAACACACGAGCGTAATAAATAGGATCTAACACTCCGAGAATGAAAATACCTCACTGTTATGATAAAAGGAACGTGGTCTAAGGATTATCAATCCTTCGAACCACAAGAACAAGAACAATCCCGATCAAGGGTTAGTTAGCCCAAGAACGGGTACCCAGACTAGGTTATTAGCCTAGAATGAATCCCAAGCCAAGGTTATTAGCCTGACACCGACTTAGCATATACGTGCCTATGCTCGGCCAAAACACTCAAAAAGCACTCAGGCTCTCTAAGACTCTAATAATCTTGATACTCTCTCGATGATACACTATGCACCTAAGGGTGTTTATATAGATATCCTTAGGTGCGTACAAACCCTAATGGAATCAAACGCAAACCTAAATCAAATTACCGATCTCTAGGAATTAATCCCGTCAATCACGTAGATTTGATATAACATGCCTAAAAGACCGAACTCAAAAAGGAAAGACAATATTCTAGACTTTCGGAGAACGTCCGAATCTAGAAGATATGATTCATCATATCGCTTCAGGAAAGGAAACTAATCGCCGCGATCTTTCCATAAAAAGCGTGGTCGCGCTGTCGCTACGCTCCGAGCTAGTCCTTATCGGTTTGCGACTGGCTGGCATAAGTATCGTTGTGCTTTTGCTCGATCAGCACGCCTGGGCTGTTCTAGTTGGTCAGTCTGCGTGGGCTGTCCTGGTCGGTCAGTTTGCTTGGGCTGCACTGGTCGGTCGGCCCGCCTTGGCTTCCCTGGTCGGTCAGTCTTCCCGACCCCTGATCGATCAGCCAGTGGCTGCCCTAGTCGGGGCTTGCCCCGATTGGTCGGCAATGTTTCGGTGCGCGCTCGGGGTGTGTCAGAAGCGCACTGGTTGGTCACTGGCGTCACCTCTTACCCCTCATCTTTCCATTTGTGATAGTTCAGGCCGTAGTCTTCACTGGGGATCCTGTCACAATTGCTTGCGTCACCGTGGACTATGAACTACGAAGTCTTGAAACCCAGCCCTTAGCTGGTTTGACGTAATAATAGGTCTTCCTTCCATACATCTTCTACACAGTACACCTTTTTTCATTTACACCAATCTCGCTGTACAAATTACTATTGAAATTAATAGAATATATATAAATATATATTTATATATGTTGTGATTCTCTTATTAGTATTAGTTGCACATTAGTTATATTTTTTGCTTTATTTTTTGATCAATAGAACCATTAATCGTTAGTCTCTTTCACTTGATGCGATCCCCCCCCCCCCCCCTCTAAAACTAAACTTATTGGTGAGCCCGTAGCCAACAAATTTTTGCATAATTGATGCAAGTTGGCATTATGGTGGCCCTGCCAAATGTATACTCCCATGGCTCTAAAGAAAAATATAATGTACATGTAACATGCGCGCAAACCAAATAATATTATTTTATGCTAACAAAATTAATATTGTTTTATGACTATCCGTCCTCCTAAAATTTTAGTATTTCATAAGGAAATGAAAATTGACCCCTGAAAAGAAAAAATTAATTAAGATTAACCTTTCAGTCTCAAATCGTCAAATGGTTTTCATCCCAGGTGATGAGTATGTGATATTGATCTCCTTACTTGAAAAGATAAATTTGTCCTTATTTGAGTAATTTTCAGCATTCTACGGTGCTTCTCGCTATATATAGACCCAAAAAATAATATGTAGTTAGGTAATTTTAGTCTGTTATTTAAAAAAAAAAAAAGATAAGTCACTTAAAATGGATATGGGCAATTTTTTTTTTTTTTTCAATAAGAAGGAGGTAAGTTCAGTTCATATGGGACAAAAATTACTTGACATAATAACTCAAGCGGATTGGAAGA
The DNA here is from genome assembly GCA_003952965.2 of Morella rubra. Classification (NCBI taxonomy): domain Eukaryota; kingdom Viridiplantae; phylum Streptophyta; class Magnoliopsida; order Fagales; family Myricaceae; genus Morella; species Morella rubra. The sequence goes on along the minus strand of RXIC02000507.1, from coordinate 84,371 downwards.
TAGAATCACAGTTTGGAGTGAATTATAACAAGTTAAAGTTTGTAAAAGTATTTAAAAATCAAATGATAATTTGAGGGAGTAAATTGTAATTTGTCTTAAAATTAACAACCAAACCAAGCCTAATTATAGTATTCATAAATCCCAAAAAAAATCCATCCGATCATACATTAGTCAGTCCCATTGGTCGCAAGCAAACATACTTATAAGATGCACGTCGACCATGTATTCCAAAATAACACGAAATGTACACGTCGATTGTCGACCTCATACTTATAACATGCACGTCGATTGTACGTAACCCTTAGGCATACGAAGTAGTACCGTGGAAAAGAATTCTCCTTTTCTTAGTCAAGCAAGTCAGTTATAATGCAAACATACCAGGTGAGATATACACTATTTAATATCATTCTTATAAAATTTCAAATAGTATAAATCTAGAGTCCACATTATATCTTTATTTCTCTCTAAATTGTGTGGTGGAATTCGAACCAAAGATGCTAATTGATTTTGTATCGAGTTTTGACTAAATAATGTCACTTTAAACTACTAAGAAAATTGTAGCAGCCAGTTTTCTACATGTCGTCGGAATTTTTCTGCTGCAAAATTATAAATAAATGACTGAATTTCAAATAGATTTTGATGGTAAAGGCAGGAAGCTTCAGCCATATTCATTATATGCATGTCAATTCGGCATCATCCTTCATGAATTGTGATATGAGTCCCTTACACGGCCACCTACCATGACTCTCGCAGTGGACTGTGGAATTTGAATGATTAAGAGAAGACTCTCCAAGGCTTTTCACACTTGCAAATCTCTATGCACGATGACTTGTTACTTATGGGGACTGGCACTCTGAGAATGTTCAGCCCATTTAAAATTTACCCATTGTTTAGCGAATATTTGAATAGTCTTTAAATATACTTTTGACAGTTCCAGCGAGTAATTATTATTTATGTTAATCGAATAATAGAATGCAGTCCAAAAATTAAATAATTAAATTATTATCAAAGTTTCTTTAACAAGAAGACTACAATATCCAATATTTTATTTTTCAATGTATTTTTCTTGGATTTTTCACATAAATATAACCATCTTCTATTGCCAAAATTTCCAATAGCTTTTCCTTTTGTATGAAAAAGTCTTGAGTTTGATCTTACAACTCAAATGAAAGTAACCCTTTCAATTTTTTTTTTTGTCATGGCCCGACCGGCAATCAACTCTAAATTTAACTCCTTTTTTTTTTTCTCCGAAAGATCAGTTCAGACAATGGGGGATCCAAACAGTGATCTCAAAGAAATTGACCGGACATGTTTTCCCAAACACAAGCAATTTCTAAAAACTCTGTTAGTTTATTAATATAGAGAGGCTATGAGTCTTACGTATAAGTGAATGAGTTGTAATTACTTTTGTTCTGCGATTAGTCTATCTGGATTCCACCACTCGACTATTTGTCTTAGATACACAAAATACTTGTATCGCCAGTGAACCTCTACACTATTACTATTGATAGGCTCAAATCCAAGGGTAGTATAGGAGCTATTTATTATTATCCATAATAATTGTGTGGGCGGGTGAAAAAGGGGTCTCGAATGGTAATCTCAGAATTCTCTGAGGTAGTCTTTTTTGAGCGAGTTATATAGTAGCGGGTGTATTCAGTCCGAGATCCTTTGTGCTTGTCAATTGTGGTCGCTTTGAAGAGCAGGCTTAACGTGCGCTTTTGTTCGCTTTTCTCTACTTAACTCACTAGTTTTCTTGTGAGAAAGAGATGGAGCGATTCTGGCACTAATAATGTTTGAATCGGTTAACTCCGGGATGGATTTGGTAGAGCATATTTGATGCTATTCGCTCGGAAAGGGAGCACGCAGAAAGAAAAGGAATATATAAAGTCGTCCGGCCTTAGTAGACTTACGAACAACTCGTTATGTTATTTGATTTTCGTTAGTGTTTTCTGTCTTTTATACTAAATTAATATCCGATTGTATCGACTGGTCCGTTCTACGAATATTTAAAGAATGTGTAATGAGTGGTGGTAACTAGTTCAACCGACTTCTATTATTGTTGTTGGTAAAAATTAGGATATCTCATTGCACCACTTTTGATTCACCAGCCGGTGAGGAGCAATTGTATAAACACTCGAAAGATTAACCCTGTTAAGTCCCAGTGCGCCTATTCTCTGGTCGGTTCTAGTGGCACTCGCCTTCCCCCCCTCTTCTGGCTCTTTGCAGTCGGGAAATAGCTACGGTCACTAGACTACTCTCCTCATCACACTGGTCACGTTTCCTAGTCTATCTCATACTTGACGCTCTCACCTCTCGTCGTAACATAAAACTGTTCGCCGTGTAGCTTTAAAAATATTCGGTTCAGAGCATTGTCACATTGAAGATAATATTTACTGCTCATCTCCACCCTTGAGACAGTGCTGGAGCTTCCGATTCGCCGGCGACGACACACACACACGCCACACTACTCTCAAAAAGAACATCTTTGTAATTACTTCTTAGTATCATAGTTTCAAATTTCCTCTCAATTCTCTCTCTCTCTCCTCTCATGGTTACACAAATATTTAGTGTCATAACGACGCTGCTACTCATCTTGGGCTGTGATTGATTATTTGTTTGTTTTTGCTTGATTTGGTCGGCACACCACCACGCGGAGGTACATGTTCATTCTTCTGCTAGCACTGGTGCGGCAAGGGTCTCTTGGTAAAGCGCATATAATCTGTTAATTCCATAAATAGTAAGCATAAATATTGGTCTTCTCTTTGTCTTTTATTTGGTTTAACGAATTCTACATTTGTGCATTGTTGTTATTAGCTAATATAATTTTAGGAGTGCTTATATAATTTATAAAATTGTATATCTGTATTAGAATATCTCTGGACTGTTTGTAGCAATTTTTAATTTGATTTTTAGCATGCTACGTTCATTAGTGTTCGATTAACATTAAATATTGTAATAAGGAATTGTTGTAGGTAATATTACATAAAACTTTTTTCTATTACAATTGTCCATTTTTCGATCTCTATATATTATAACATTAGTCGTGATATATCAAAAATACTAGACAGTGAATGTGTTCATCTTATATTCAGACTAGTTGTGTGTTGGTAATATACTATCAATGTATGGAGTTTGTTATCTCATACAAATGTCATCTTGGGTTTAGGGAGAAACTCTTGATCTGTTGTGCAAATAAGGTGTCCCTAGTTAAGGTCCTATTTTTTAGGAGCTAGATGATAGCGTGTCTTCGATCGTTGTTATGTTAGTCACAACCATTATTTGAAGAATGATTGATGCCCTGTTGATGTTTTGTATAGCAGTAAAATAAATTTATTTAGTCGGTATTAGAAGGATTCTAAAATAATTGGCATTACATTCATAATAGTATTACTTACTCAACAAATATGCTGGACTATACGTCTGTACTTAAGTGTTGTAGTTAATTATTATAGCCTTCATTAGGTTCAGATAGTTTATGTTTGTCCGGGAGGCAAGGATATAGTATTGGATAGAAAATTCTTCTTTATAGGGGTTTGGGGTCCTTGTGACTCAACCAAGAGATCTTGTTGTTCATAGATATTCTTAGCTTGTAGATTTATTAATTTTGGAGGTGATATAAGAGAATTTGGTGACTTTTGTATTTGGGTTAGATGAGTATGTCTTTTAGGGGCATATAGTGCTCATTAATTGTGTTATCTGGTGTCTTTCTCATAGAATTGATCTTGGGCAAACTCTAACCATCGATTTGGGATTCGTTACGCAAAGTTCGTTAAAAACGCGCATTATCCTGCAATTTAACCTATTTTCTTCCCTTTAGCCTTTTCTAGCGGAGGTATTTTGGCAGAACATAATAAGGTGGTAAGTATGGTATAGGGGATATCAATTTAGAGATGTAAGAGTAGTTGACTCATTAACACTCAAACTGCGACTCAATAGAGATTAAACCAAAGTATTTTAAAATAGTGAAAAAGGCCTTCAAAAGAAGGAAGGTTTCCAATCATGCACGGGTAGTGGGAAGGAGAGTTTAACATAGTGATAGTATCGCTATAATTTTTTTAAAAAAAGGGTATTAGAGGTTGTGTGTGAAAAGCTTGTTGGAAGTGTAGGATTACTTAAAGCATAAAAGGCGGCATGATGTGCTCAATTGTGGGAGTGTACTATTGTGTGTGGTTACATATATATGTTACGGGTATAAGACAACTATTTTAAAGAGATATCAAGGGAACTCTTTTCGCTGGACTATATGAAGCGATTTGCCTGTGAAGTTTGTAAATAAGCATTATAAAAAGAGATATAATACAGAAGATAAACTCTCGCGCACGGCAGAGATATATGGCCCTCTCTCACAGGAATATGACTTATTGGATAATCCACCACGGGGTCAGAAGTAATGGGATCAAGGTGGTGGGTTGATACTGCAAGAATAAAAGATAGAATCATAATGATTTATACACAAGGCACATATATAAGAGTTGCGTACATTGACTAAAGAATATAATATTAAATTATATTACCTTATGTGAATAAGAGCTCTTTTCTCTTCAGAAATAGAAAGAAGGATGGGTTCAATTGGACAAATAGACTATCATAAACTCAATCGTAGCCTCGACTTAATTAGTATGAATTCTATACACGCACACATCACAGTAATGAAGGATTTTTATGTACTCCGAATACGCTTATACTTATAGAGAAGAGAAAACTGTAGATTGTTATATTACAGGTAGTATTTACTCTAGGAGAATTAGAACCTATGAGTTTTTGCCATATAACCAACTTTTTTTAATTTGACAAACAATGGACGTTAGTTCCAGAAACATGAATTATATGTCTGTTCACTGCACACTTTATTGTATGATAGTTACTTTGGCAGGATGCACTAAGTACAAGATAATTTATTTTTCTGTAAAGGAATATGCAAAATACATCAAACGGAAAGTTACTGATCTCAGATTGGGCCGTACAAAATGGAGATTCAGAAGGATTGCATGTGGAGCACATTATGGGGGTTTATTGTATATTTAACCATTCTATACAATTTAAAATCTGTTCGATTAATGTTCAGTCCTCTACCATTGATAGCAACCTTGGCCATTTGCAGCCATGTGAAGAGTAGACAATCTCTTGCAATTTGGGGGTTCTCGGCCTGTAGGACTATGCTCAGTTTCGCGTGTTACTCACGCATTTAGATAATTTCTCTAACTCTCGGAGCCAATTGGACTCGCAGTATTATTGTTCGCCGACACACATAATTCTTGAATCCTTAATGTGGTGCGAAGACTAGCTTTTAGATAGGAGATATGTGTGACTCGCATGGGTCGGAACCAACACGTGTATTGGGAACTTGGGTTCATAATAATTAATAAGAGAGCTCTTCTCTCTATATCGGTTGGATCGACTAAAACCTCAACAAAGATTTTTGGATGGGTTTTAAGAACTGCTTTGTAGCAGAACGTTACGGAAGTTTCTCATTTGGAGATGATTTACATAGAAAGTCGGATGTTAACTTTTTGTAATCTCCAATGTTGAATTCTTAATAGCATGTTAGGTTTTAATTATCTTGATGTTCCTTTACTTCTGTCTTTAGGAAATTCAAGCGTATTATTCTGGATGTTGGTATGAAGCTGAGAAATATCAGGAGAGCTTTTTTTGACGCATTTAGTCGTGGGGCCGGAAGGATGGGAGATTTTTGGAGGTAGGGCTTATACTGGCAGAAGGTTACGGAGGGCATGCGAGCAGGAAGGGACTTGGATACTTCCGGCCATGTACATAAATTTGAAAGGTATATGGGAACTTTGTGTGATTCGACCATTTTAGGGCCAGTTTTTATTCAGGCACTTTTTCCAGCGGAGGTGATTTACAGTCTCGGATCATATCAGACTTTCAATACGAGTGACACAACTTATTTTTTTTGACGCAACTTACTAAACTTATCTCATAAAATGGCTTCCATAGGGAAATATGCAGAAGTTTTGGTGTGTTATCTTTGTGGCTTCGGCAGAAGCAGTGGCAAAAAGAATGCGAAAGGGATGAAGTAAATAATTGAAGTACCTTCTTGGCTAGGTGATTTGACTGAGGTTTAACAGATGTGCTTGTTTTTGTTGGCATCGCTTCATATAACTCCTTCTCTTCTGTTGGCTCGTGTTACTAATGGTGTACGCCACAATTTAATTTGGTTATGGTTTACTTTGTGACTTGGTGGTATTCAATCACACGTCCTTGTTGTTGGGGTGTTGTAGTTTGAGTGGTGAGATCGACTAGTGAGTAATGAGAAGGAGACGCGGTTAGACTCAGTTGGTTTTTATAGAGTGATAAAGATAATTTGGTTTGGATGGTTAATGATGTAGTTAGCAGAGAGTTGTATCGTGCAAGTCAAGGTCTGGCTGTGAAATGAGATGGCGTCACTCTCTTTAGTGCACTCCTTGTTAGAGGGATACTACTTCTTTATTTGAATTCATACAAACATTTAGTCGGCGAATAGAATTTATGCTAGATAGGCAAAGTCTGAAAGTGGAGTTGAAATATAATTAATGGAGTAGATGTTATGAACACTAAAATCACTAATATTTTAAGATATTCCTTCCAATTTCTGCTGGTCCACGTGAAATATTGGTACATTCCGAAAAGCCTGTTTTATCGTTTATGTTTTTGGAAACGAATTTCTCGAGATGGTTCTTTTGCTATCTCAGGTAATTTTACTTAGTGTGTGTTTCAGAGTCAAGGTCTTCAAGGCAGGTTGATGAGGGGCGCTATTGGAAGTAATTAGAGTGGTCTTTCCGAGTTCGTTGGCACCAAGAAAATGGCACCAGGTCAGAGAACTTTGGGGACATCTCATTTGAGTATGCTCAATTAATATGAGTTGAACTGTGTTGGTTATGTCAGCGATTGGTGATATGGATATTATGCTGGGGATAAAGATATAAGGTTCCGTTTTATTCCTTCGAGAAGAAATAGAGAAGTAATCTCAGGAAGGCCAAATGAAGTTACGGTATGGGTCGGATACGTGTGTGGATGGACAGAGGATTCCGCTTGTGACACAGTGTTGATAGTATGGGACATAGGTTACTTGATTGGATTATAGGGAACTTTTACATTTCTACTTTGGACTTTAATAAAATTTTAATTGGGCTCCGGTGCTTAATAAACAATCTTCCTCTCTTGACTTTTTTGCTCAGTATGAATTAATAGGGTCCTAATGCATGCGTCGTTGTTGGATTGTGATTCATTTTGACGTTTTGTTTCAAATTGTCCTCTCATGTTATTCATTTCTGTGAGACTCGGTGATACCTTTAAGTTTGTTTCACGAACTTCTACACGTTTCGTATTTGTTCATAATTTTCTCATTTCTCGTTATGGTTTTGCGAGTTTATATGTTCATGGCATGGCTATTCGTATTAGTGTTTTGTCGGGTTAATATAGTTCTATCATATATCAAAGTATTTGAACCCATAAATATTATTAAGCCATATAGGTTTTTTGTGTTAGCTTATTTAGGAATTGTGACTCAGGTGTATAGTTTTCGTATTTTGTACATAAAGGTTGTCACTGTTGGTGATTATTGGTTCTGTTGCATATAGGGTGAATATTTGATGAGGATTGCGCATGTTTGTGACTTGTTTTGAGAGTTTTTATTGAATCGGTAATTTTGTTATTGTGCATGTTGTTTTAACGATTATTTAGATAGTAGTGTGGATATTGTTGTGATTTGTGTCTGTTTTTTATGTTAATTCTAGATTTCTAACTACACATGTCTTATTTGTTAAGGTTGAAATTCGTATAGACTAATCGCTATTCAGGATATATTGCGGAATGTTTTTAAACATAGTTGTTGCTAGGCGTGTAATTGTTTCGGAGGGTTTATACATTAAAGATAACAAGGTGGTTGTTGGTTGTATTAGTATTTATGGCTCACTAAGAAAATGGCGGATCAAAATTCTATTCACTCACTTGTTCGATTCATAAATATTATGAGGTGGTGGATGGTTGTGGGCTTAGTATTGGGATTTTATATAAATGGATGGCCATAACATTTCTTTTTATGTTAAAAACCAAACAAGTTCAAGGACGCTAAATCTCAACTTATGTGCTCGTTGTCTTGATTATGAGTTAAGAATGAGGGGTGGCAAGGTGATAAATTACTTAATATTTTTTCATTTGATTACTATCTTAGTTGATGTTCCATCTATAATAAGGCAATTTTGAGAGTATTATATGTGTACATATAGTTCCAGAAGGAAGTAATGTTCATGTATGAATTGTTGGGGTTGTAGTAATTTAATTTGAAATCTTTATATATTTAATAATAGATGATAATCGCTAGAACTTGATGATGTAATGATTATAGGATTATGAATCTATTACTCTCTTTCTTGGATAAATAAAAAAAGAAAAGTCTTCAATGCATTGCATATGAATAAAATTTGATGTGCCCTTAATTTACAATTGTCGGGGAATCCGACGGATCTCTGACTTCTTTTGAATTGCTACACGCGAGACTTAGGATCATTCGGTCTGGTTAAGCAAAGATGATTCGTAGTTAGCGAAACGGTTAAGTAGGAAACTAGTTAATGTATTGATTCTTGTTGTAGTGGTTACACACAGGACTTGGTGGTGAAAAAGGCTGGCTGGGCCTTCCCAGACGCGGGATAGGGACTCAGAATGTCGTGTGGTATGTGGCATCTTCTCTATAACCAGTAGGTGTAGTAGATCGCATAGTATCTCGCATTCGCCTCTGACTATACTAGGTGTGATGTTGATGTGGGCCACATTTAGTCCGACAAGAGATGGAGAGCGTTCCTCGGTAACACAGTTACTCCTTTTGATAGGACAAGTTGGGAAAGCAGCGCCTTCGACGGTGGTCCCCTCATTAACACGCTCATGGGTAGCCCCTTAGAGTAGACGTTCATGTGGAGTGCGAACAGGATTAGGTTCCAAGTTTTCTTCCGACCATGCCTCTGGCTCTTGGGTTGTGCACGCAGCGTGCTTCTCGAAATCTTGACCTTTGCTTTAGTTTCCCAACGGCGTGTGTTAGTCTGTGGACAATTTTGTCAGCCTCTTTCGAAGTTCGTAGAAATGCTATTGGTTTTGGTTCCTTGGTTCTGACTAGTCTGTGAACAATGCTGTCTCTGTTGTGCTTGATTGCCTAGGACAAAACGTTTCCTTCACGTATTTAGTTATGTATATTCTTTCCCGGTAGTTTCTTTGCACATACAAATGACACCTCGAACTAGCGACGGGGCATAAGGTATACCTTATTTTTCCTCATTCGAGGCATGAAATTTTTAATAAAATAAAAATATTTTAATTTTAATTTATATATAATCTATCTTTTACAAATTTCAATAAAATAAAAATTTTTCAAAATTTTGACAGACGAATGTCTTCTAAAATTGCGACTATATTATATTTTCATTTTATCAAAATTTTATACGTAAACTTAAGGAAAATATTCTACATATACACGAGGTATAACAATATTACAATTATATCCCTTATATTTTCATTATCTATTTAAAATAATTAGAGACAATATGCGACACTCCTTATGTACCTTATTCGGGATGGATATAGTCCAGTTTGATCTTAATTTAATGTTTAATGGATCTGTAAATTTTCGGATTTGGTGAGATCAAGTTGATCGGTGATACTCTTATCAACTCATCATCAGTAGGAGGCTATTTTTTATTTCTTAAGAGTCCTATATATAGTTTTGATATTTCAGTTTAAAATCATAAGTTGAATGCGTAAGCTTAATTTGTTCAGTTCTGTTTTGCTCTTCGAGGAATCTAAGAAGGCATCTTTTGTTCATTGAGAGAGGGAATATGACCACGCGCGTCACCTTTCTTCTCCATTACTAATAATCAGAGTAGCCGAACTAGAGTCCAAACTTCCCAACTTGGCTGGGGAGTGGGGACATTTCTCAGCAGTCGTCTCTCCTAATTTTTCTATTCCTTGTGGTCAGAAACTGAACTTGGACTCTCTACTGACTCTATCGGGGGATTACTTCCACAATTATTTATATATTATAGTGACTCCCTTCGACTTTTCTGGTACTTTGAAGTGGTAGAATAATACTGAATAAAATTCGTCAGGATTACGTGCTCTGCTTTGTTTGGTGGCATGTAAGGATCAATCTGCTGAATGGATGAGATGGACGGCCATGTTGAAGCACTACGTGGGTCAGTTGTCAGTCGTCCTTATCATTGCGTGGAAGGCTGCCCCGTGTAAATAAACTTGGCTGTTTATAAACGAGAAATAATTGGTGTCCTTCTTCAATTATTCTCATGTTCTTCTATAAAAAAATCTAATGATTCAGGATCTCTAAGTGTGAATAATTGGTGTCCTTCTTCAATTATTCTCATGTTCTTCTATAAAAGAATCTAATGGTTCAGGATCTCTAAGTGTGTAGGGTCAATTTCTAAAATTAATCCTGAACCATTGGATTCTTCCTAAAAGAACTTGAGAAAAACTCAGGAAGGACACCAAACATTTCTCTTTATAAGGCTTTAAAACTTTAGGGATAAAATGCACACTTACCACTCGTTCGGCTTTTTTCACTCTGATTTTCCTAGTTTGCTGTTTATAGGTTTTGTTCTGCCAAGAAAAAATCGATTCAAGCAGAAGCAGGCCCTTTAGACTACAATCCTCCCAACTTCGTCCTATCCTTAGGAGTGGTTAACGGTAGTGTAAGTGACAATTTGGCGAAAACCGTCACCGTCACCGCAATTGACGGAATCACATAATTGACACCGCCACCGCACAATATGTTAGGGTCCCCGGTTAAGGACTCCAAAACAAGCACAAACTTCCTCCGTTAGTGATCCGCTTCAGTACCACAAACGATCCTCCCGACCAGTGGTACCCGATCAACTCAAATATCACACAATTCTCCCGACCGATTTCAAGTAATACATGAGCATACTAAATAGGATCTAACACTCTGAGAATGAAAAATACCTCACTGTTATGATAAAAGAAACGTGGTCTAAGGATTATTAGTCCTTCGAACCACAAGAACAAGAACAATCTCGATTAAGGGTTAGTTAGCCCAAGAACGGGTACCCAAACTAGGTTATTTAGCCTAGAATGAATCCCAAGCGACAAGGTTATTAGCCCTGACACCGACTTAGCATATACGTGCCTATGCTCGGCCAAAACACTCAAAAAGCACTCAGGCTCTCTAAGACTCTAATAATCTTAATACTCCCTCGATGATCCCCACTACTGCACCTAAGGGTGTTTATATAGACATCCTTAGGTGCTTACAAACCCTAATGGAATCAATCGCAAATCTAAATCAAATCACCGATCTCTAGGAATTAATCCCGTCGATCACGTAGATTTGATATAACATGCCTAATAGACCGAACTAAAAAAGGAAAGACAATATTCTAGACTTTCAGAGAACGTCCGAATCTAGAAGATATGATTCTTTGTATCGCTTCAGGAAAGGAAATCAATCGTCAACGATCTTTCCATAAAAAGCGTGGTCGCGTTACCGTTGCATGATGAGATGTTCTTGAGGTGGTCCTGATCGGTCAGCAACTGCGACTGGCTAGTTGGCTCGCCGGCATAAGTATCGCTGGGCTCCTAGTCGGATTGCACTAGTATCGCTGCTCTAGTCGGCCAGTCGGCTTAAGTTGCTTGGGTCGGCCAGTCTGTTTGGATTGCTTGGGTCAGTCTCGGGCGTGCCAAGGCTATACTAGTCGATCTCGGGTGTGCGAGCTCGGGGCGTGTCAGGGGCGCACTGGTCAGTCTCGGGCGCTGCTTCTTGCTCTTCATCTTCCCATTTCTGGTAGTCCAAGCCATGGTCTTCAATGAGGATCCTGTCAATCCCCCTTCCATGAAGTGTACCCTTGTCCTTAAGGTAAAATCTGGAAACCTTAGGGCTATCTCGTCATAGTCTTCCCAAGTTGCTTCCCCTTGGTTTGGCCCACTCCATTGGACTAATATTCTCCAGATCTTCCTTCTAGTTCGTCCCCGGTTTATCCTCTTGTATTCCAGGACCCTGCAGGTTGTAGCAGCATTCTTCCTTCCTCATCAAAGGAAGGCAATTCGTCCACGATCAGGTTAGTATCACCCACTCATCGTCTTAAGGAGAGACACATGAAACACCAGATGGAGTCTTGAGGTCGAGGGCAATTCCAGATGATATGCAACTTCTCCTACCCGGGCAGCCACCTTGAAGGGCCCATAGTACCTCTTCTCGAGCTTGTGGCTCACCTTTCTCTTCATGGTCTTCTGCCCATATGGCTGAAGCTTCAAGTAAACAAAGTCCCGGGCTCAAATTCTTCTTGTCTCCTCCCTCGTCATAATGCTTCTTCATGCTTGATTGAGCCTTCTTAAGCTCTTCTTTTCACCTTAGCTAGGATCTCGTCCCGGGTGATCAATGCTTCCTCTACCTCTGCACTCTTAGCCGTGCCCTTCTCATAGGTAACCAAAGTAGGAGGTTTCCTCCCATACACAACTTCAAAGGGCTAAGTGTGGTGGAAGAGTGGTACGTGGTGTTATACCAATACTCAGCCTAGGACATGTACTCCATCCACCTTGCTTGTTCATCGTGGCAATCATCAAGTATTGCTTTAACGTCCGGTTGACCACCTCCGTTTGGCCATCAGTCTGCGGGTGGTATGAGGAGCTAGTCTTCATTTTGCTTTCTTGTAGTGCAAACACTTTCTTCCAGAAAGAGCTCATGAACACCCGATCACGGTCTATCACTATGGTTCTCGGAAAACCATGGAGCTTCACCACGTGATCTACAAATGCTTTAGCCACACTCTTCGTAGTAAATGGGTGCTTAAAAGGTATAAAGTGAGCATACTTACTTAAGCGGTCGACCACCACTAAAATCACTTCGTATCTTGACTTGTGGGTAAACCTTCCACAAAATCCATGGACAGGTCTTCCCATATAGCTTTCGGGTATGGGCAAGGATTGCAAGAGACCAATAGGGGCTCTCGTATCATGCTTAGCCTTTTGACATATGTCACATTCGGCCACCCACTTCTTCACGCTCTTCTTTAGGCCCTCCCAATAGAAGAAATGCTTAACCATCATGTGTAGATCCGAAGCCACCCCGAATGACCACCTTCCTTGCTATGGTGGAAGTGGGTGAGTATCTCCTTCCTCAAGCTTGCACGTCGGGCACATAGACATAGGATTGTAGTAGATCAGCCCATCTCGCAATTTGAACCCGGTCACCCCATCACACGGGCTCTCTAACTTCTCTATGATCTCCTGGGACCTCACATCCAGCTCTATGGCCTCTCTAATCTTGTCCATATTCTCCATTCCACTCCGCTCAAGGCGCTAAGTTCGGCCTTATTTTCATAAATAGTCCACATCATTGGACTTCCTTCCTTCCTTGATAAAGCATCAGCCACTTTATTCTCCTTGCCGGGCTAGTATACAATATTGTACTCGAATCTCAAAAGCTGCACAAGAAACTTTTACTGCTCGAGCATCACGATCTTTTACTCTAGCAAGTGCCTCAATGCTTGCTGGTCAGTTACGATAGTGAACTTCCTTCCTAAGAGGTAAGGTCTTCATACCTTCACCGCATGCACGACCGCCAACATTTCTCGGGCATAAGTGCTCCACCACTTCTTTATTGGCCTAAGGCCTTGGAGATAAAAGCAATGAGTCTCCTTTCTTGTGCTAGTGCAGCTCCAATTCCTCTCTCCACTTGCATCCATGTACACTTCAAATGATTTCTTGAAGTCGGGTAAGGCCAAGACGGGTGTCTTGGTCATTGCCCTCTTCAAGTCCTCGAAAGCTCTTCTCCCCTCTTCCGACCACTTAAATGCCTTCTTTTTCAGCATAGCCGTGAGTGGTCTGGTGATCAACCTATAGCCTTGAACAAATCTTCTATAATAGCCGTCAGACCAAGGAATCCTCGCAAGGCCGACACGTTCTTGGGTAAGGGCCAATCCACCATAGCTTCCACCTTTCGCTGGTCCACCTTCACTCCTTGGCCCGAGATAATGTGGCCAAGGTATTCTAGCTCTTCTTGCATAAAGGCACATTTGAGGCCTTGATGAAGAAGTGGTGCTCCTTCAAGATCACCAACACTTGCTCCAACTGCACCAAGTGTTCCTCCATAGTCTTCGAGTACACCAAGATGTCATCAAAAAATACCACACCAACCTGTCATTCAAAAAATCTTGAAATGGGGGCATTCTTGAAATTCATGGGGCATTACAAAGCCCGAACGGCATCACTAGGTACTCATAATGGCCGGAATGAGTCCTAAATGCCGTCTTGTGAATGTCCTTCTCTTTCGTCCGATTTGATGGTACCCGGCCCTTAAGTCTAGCTTGGTGAACACATGAGCCCCGTGCAACTCATCAAGCATCTCATCCATTGTAGGTATGGGAAATCTATCCCGGACCGTTGCTTCATTCAGTGCTCGATAGTCGGTGCAAAAGCGCCAACTTCCATCCTTCTTCCTCACAAGTAATACCGGCGATGAAAAGGGACTAGTGTTCGGTCGAATTAGACCACTGGCCAACATCTCCTCCACTTGCCTTTTGATCTCTCCCTTTTGAAAATGAGCATACCGGTAGGGTGGTACATTCACCGACTTGCCCGCATCTTTCAACACAATGCGGTGATCGAACTCTCTCCTTGGAGGCAATGTGGTCGGGAACCTCTAATACCTCCTTGTGTCTTTCCAAACCGACCGCACACCTCGGGGTAGCTCCTCCATTCAGTCGCCAGGCTTCCCGATCGGCTCAACAGCTCCTCGGTTTTGGCCTATCACTATGGGAAAGCAATGAGCCCCACCCTTGCATAGCTTCTCGAACATATTGCCTCCCAAGGCCTCAGCTCCTTTGATGCTAAGACGTCCACGTCCTCTTCTTCCCTCCGAGCTTGAATTCCATAGTCATCTTCTCGTAGTCTGTGACAACCTTCCCGATGTCTCTTAGCCATGCATTGCCCAAGACCACATCTAGCCCAACCAAAGATAGTACATAGAGATCTGCCATTATGCAGACGCTTGGATGTTTATCTTCACGGTTCTCACCACCAGTTCGCATCTTAACTTTTCACCATTTGTCACCTTTACATCGAATGGTTCCACTTCTTCTCCATGCAATCCCACCTGAGAAAGGATGTAGGAATTGATGAAGTTGTGGGTTGACCCACTATCCACCAACAACGTTACTTCATGCTTACCGACCCAGGCCATAAGTCGCATGGTCGAGGGCCTTTGTACCCCGGACATGGCATTGAGGCTCAACTCGGCCTCCTCACCTTCCTCATCGCTAGAGGATTCCACCTGCTCGGGCTCCTCTTCACTGGTCTCCCCATATGCTCTCCTTTTCATCGATCATGAACATGACCTTGGCCTTTTTGCATTGGTGGTCCCGACTCCATTTCTCCCACACTTGAAGCATAAACCTTCTTAATGTATTCATCAAGCTCCTCCGACTAAGCTTCTTGACTTCCTTTCCTTTGCTCCTCACTTCTCCATAGCCACCTCCTTTCCCTTCCAAGACCCCGTGGAATACAAGGGTTTAGAAGCCTTGTTAGCCACTTGGTCTTTGACATGTCTTTTCTCGAATTGGTGACTATCTTTCAAAATTTCAGCCATCCTCATCGCCTCTTGTAGCTAGTCGGCTGCTTCAACTTGAGCTCCTTGGTTATCCACGGCTTCAGCCCATCCAAAAAGGTGCCGATCAGTGCCTCTTCCGACCAACCCCTTACTAAAGTTTGAAGTTGTCGAAACTCCTCCACATAAGCATGCACCTTGTCTTCTTGCTTAAGCTTGGCTAGTTGACCATGACGATTGATAATGGGCGAAGGCCCAAACTGCATAAGCAACTCCCTCTCGAATGCCGTCCACCCGAGCCTTCTTCGTTCCTTCTCATATTGGGCCTGAATCTATCTCCACCATTTGCTTGCCTTTCCATCAAGGAAGAAGCATGCCGTGGCTACTCTCTCCACCCTTGGGACTTCATAGACATAGAAATAGTGGTCGGCCTTATCAAGCCACTCGTGTGGTTCACCACCATTGAACTTAGGAAAGTCAATCTTTGGTCTCTTGGTCCTCAGTTGTTAAACCAATTCCTTCATCCTCCTCATAGTCCCGTCCACGGTATTGCGGTCTTCTCAGTCCTCGGTTGTTGAACCGATTTCCATCATCTTCGTCATAGTCTCGTCCACGTAAATGTGGCTTTCTAGGTCCTCGGTGGTTAAATCGATTCTCTTCCTCTTCATCATAGTTGTTGTGGCCTCTCGGCGGTATCTCATGTCTTCTAGCATCTCGGCCATAAGGCATCTCCTCCCCATACTGACTCCCTCCAAATCCTTCCTCCGTTCTTGCATGGTCTGCATGGTCATCCGCTTCATGATTGGACACCTCCTCACGTAGCCACCTCTCGTTCGTTCTCCACACGTCCAGCCAATCAAGGAGTTGTCGAGGTCTGGGCTCTCCTCTGGTGGACTCAGAAACTTGAGTTTCTCTCCCATCCTCGAGATGAACATCTTCTCTCCTATTCTCTTTTATCCTTGCAGCGCGTACATGGTCGCCTCCTCTTGGCTCTCTGCCAAGTCTAGCCAACACAGCTTGTAAGTCTGCCGCATCCCTTCCACCGCTCTCCTATTCTCTTCAGCTGCTCGGCTAACCATGTCTATGGCTCCTTGCATGTGAGCCATGGTAGTGGTGGTCTCCTCCATCTTATCTTTTATCCAAAGAAAGGACGACTCCGGAGCTTCAAAACGATCTCGGTTGGTTGGCAACGTAGTTGATTCGGCCTCCATTGGAATATGGTTGCAGCAACACGTCCGAGCTTGGGTTCTCTTCCAAAGGAAGATCGAACCCCTTCTCAAATAAATGCTCGTGTTTACCACTCGTACTCAACTCTCACTGAAAGCACCAAATTGTTAAGGTCCTTGGTCAAGGACTTCAAAACAAGCACAACTTTCTCCGTAAGTGATCCACTTCAATACCACAAACGATCCTCTCAACCAGTGGTACCCTATCTACTCCAATACCACACGATCCTCCCGACCAGTGGTACCCGATCAACTCAATACCACACGATCCTCCCAAAAGTAACACACGAGCGCAATAAATAGGATCTAACACTCCGAGAATGAAAATACCTCACTGTTATGATAAAAGGAATGTGGTCTAAGGATTATCAGTCCTTTGAACCACAAGAACAAGAACAATCCCGATCAAGGGTTAGTTAGCCCAAGAACGGGTACCCAGACTAGGTTATTAGCCTAGAATGAATCCCAAGCAGCAAGGTTATTAGCCCTGACATCGACTTAGCATATACGTGCCTATGCTCGGCCAAAACACTCAAAAAGCACTCAGGCTCTCTAAGACTCTAATAATCTTGATACTCCCTTGATGATCCCCACTACTGCATCTAAGGGTGTTTATATAGACATCCTTAGGTGTTTACAAACCCTAATGGAATCAATTCAAATCTAAATCAAATCACCGATCTCTAGGAATTAATCCGTCGATCAAGTAGATTTGATATAACATGCCTAATAGATTGAACTCAAAAAGGAAAGACAATATTCTAGACTTTCGGAGAACGTCCGAATCTAGAAGATATGATTCTTCGTATCGCTTTTCAGGAAGGAAAGCAATCGTCAGCGATCTTTCCATATAAAGCATGGTCGCGTTGCTGTTGCGTGCTGAGCTAGTCCTGATCAGTCAACGACTGCGACTGGCTAGTTGGCTCGCCGGTATAAGTATCGCTGGGTTCCTGGTCCGATTGCACTTCTGGGCTGTCCTGGTCGGTTGCTCTGCTCAGGCTGCTGTGGTCGGCCAGTCGGCTTGAGTTGCTCGGGTCGGCCAGTCTGTTTGGGCTGCTTGGGTCGGTCAGTCTGCCTTGGTTGGTCTCGGGCTTGCCAAGGCTATACTGGTCGGTCTCGGGCGTGCGCGCTCAAGGCATGTCAAGGGCGCACTGGTCGGTCTCGGGCGTCGCCTCTTGCTCTTCATCTTCCCATTCCTGGTAGTCCAAGCCATAGTCTTCAATGGGGATCCTGTCACAATAACCACCTTTGCCGGTGACGGTATTAACGGTAACGGTTATAGATAACCGCACCGTTGGGCCAAAAAAATGGGTTTTTTTTTGCTTTTCATTTTTTTTTCACTGCTTTGGGCTGTTTTTCTTGGATTTTTTTGGACCATTAAGACCATTTGGTAATCTGGGGTATAATAATGGGGATCCAACGGTGCCGTAGACTTAACACGGTAACCGGTTTAATAACTGGTTATACCGGTTAACTTATAACTGTTGGGCCAAAAAAAATGGGTTTTTTTTTTTGCTTTTCATTTTTTTTTCACTGACAAAGCTTTTTTTTTTTTTTTTTGGACCATGATGCCTAAAATAAGCATCAAATATAATCATTCAAATATCATAATCTGTTTAAATTTCCAACATAATATCATAATCCATATATGGACAAATATAATAACCTATTAGACATAATATCATAATCATTAATAATCATAAAAATATAATAAGCTGTCCAAAAGTCTAACATAATATTATATTCAAACATAAAAGACTAAAGTCCAATAAAAATGTCCAACAATGTGACATAAGCCAACTAAAATATTCTAACAAGGCCAATAAAAGTATGTCACATAATCAATAATCATCTCAAGTCTCAACTAGGGGGTTAACGGTAGTGTAGGTGACGGTTTGGCGAAAATCGTCACCGTAAATTGACAAAATCACATATTTGACACCGTCACCGCACCACTAAAGCACAATAACCGTCATTGCTGGTTATGGTACCGATAGCGATAATAATTTTAACAGTTAAAACCGCAACTGCCGAGAAAAATGAGCACCTCTACCTATCCTTGCAGGATGGATTGGACCACCCTCATGCGTGAAAAGCAATTGCACCGCATGATCTCTCAGAAAGTAGTAACCTACGTCTACAATTAATCCTCCTGAATTGATTAAAAAAATAAAATAAAATAAAATCCTTCTCACTTTTCTCCACGGCTGCTTCACTCGTGCCAAACGGGTATCCATATTCGGATATTCCACACGCTTCACTTTTCGGTCCCGAAACATGACAAAGCCAACCTGTGCATCTTTCTTTGTAGGACTAATCATTGCCATAGTTGTCAATTGATTCATCTCACCATCATCACCCTATCATCATAGTTTTTGGACGGCTGATAGGGCTTGGCCAGCTTGGTTGAAAACAACACACAGACTGCCGTAATTAGCCCAAAGATAACATCATGGTTATAATTATGATATACTAATTAATTTTAATCATTCAATTTAAAAAGAAATAAATATAATAAATAAATACTATATTATTAAATTATGCTTACAGAAATTAAGTTCTTATTAATATAAATCTTATAATAGAGTTTCTTAATTGTATTTATTTCTTTTTAAATTATACCAGTAATTCAGAAAAAAAAAATTACAAAAAATCTGACGCAACGAGCAGGAAAGATTTGTCTCACGTGTTTTTTTCCACTCTTTTCCATCAAATGGCTGCTTGATGCATTCGCAAGAAGTGGTGTTTTGCAACGTAGCCGTTTGGATAAGCATCGCGGACTTTTTACTCTATCCGCAATCTCCAATGGAAAATCTATATTCGTATTGTTGAAAGTGCTAAAAAGATAAGTACTGCTGGTTATATTTTAAATAAAAAAAAGTGCTGCATCGAATAAACCAATCTCAAGCACTTTATAGAGGAAAAAGAGAAATGGTGGGAAATCCTCTCTTGTCCCACCAAAATATCTTATACAGATTTTTCTTCATAATCCACACGAGATCCACGAGGGCGGAGCACACCCTAATTTCAACCCCTAATTAGACCACAGAGGCAACATGGACCGATTCATGTGTTCATACATAGCATACTTTAAGATAGAAGAGAAAGAAAAAAAAAAAAAAACTGAATATAGCATAGCTCAAGCGAAGTGGCGAACCTGCTTAGCTTTAACGGGAAAGAGAACAGCCCGGCGCCCTTTCCTAACTTCTTCCCCCACCCCGGGGCGCGTGCTTGATTATCCGAATTCAGATGCTATGCGTGCTATGTGAATGAGGTCCCTGATAGATGGCTTTATATATCACGTCCAAGCCATAAAAGCTGGTTTTACACCGACCGTTTTTACCTCCAATCAACTCATTCACTTGTACTCTAAGCATGGTTTTCTCCGTGAAGCTTACAAGCTGTTCGATGAAATGCCTGAGCGGAACGTCTTCTCTTGGAATGCAATAATCTCGGGCTTTATTAAATCCCAAAACTTGACGCAAGCGCGAGCATTATTTGATGCCGCTTCCTGCAGAGATTTGGTTACGTACAATTCAATGTTATCAGGGTATGTAACCGCTGACTGGCACGAAGATGATGCGCTTAAGTTATTTATTGACATGCAGTCAGAACGTGAGGAGATTGGAATTGATGAGTTTACTCTCACAACCATGCTTAACTTGACTGCCAAGTTAAGTGTGTTATCATATGGGAGACAGCTGCACTCATATATGGTAAAAAGTGCTACTGATTTTAGTGGGTTTGCTATTAGCTCTCTCATAGATATGTACTCTAAATGTGGTTGTTTTGATGAAGCATGTTGGGTGTTTATTGGATGCAGTTGGGGGCTGGTTGATTTGGTCTCAAAGAATGCAATGGTGGCAGCTTGCTGTAGGGAAGGCAAAATGGAAATGGCTTTGGATATTTTTTGGAGAGAGCCCGAGATAAATGACAGTGTGTCTTGGAATACATTAATTTCAGGTTATGCTCACATGGGTTATTGGGAGGAATCGCTGAGGTTGTTCTTTCAAATGGCCGAGAGTGGCTGTAGATGGAATGAACATACTTTTGCCAGTGTTTTGAGTGCTTGCTCTGGTCTGAAAAACTTGAATCTTGGAAAGGAAGTCCATGCTTGGGTCCTGAAAAAGGGGTTGAGTTTGAATCCATTTATAAGCAGTGGCATTATTGATGTCTACTGCAAGTGTGGGAATATGAACTATGCAGAGTCGGTTCTTGAAACAATTGGGAGTGAAAACCCCTTTGCAGTCACATCTATGATTGTGGGACATGCAGATCAAGGCAACATGATACAAGCCCGAAGGCTTTTTGATTCATTACCAGATAAGAATAGTGCAGTCTGGACGGCTTTATTTTCAGGTTACATCAGATCACAGCAATCTGAGGCTGTGTTTGGACTTTTGCGGGAGCTTAAAGCAAAGGAAGGAATTGTTTCTGATGCTTTAATCCTCGTCAGTTTGCTCAGCGGTTGTGCAATACAAGCTGACTTGGGTCCTGGAAAGCAGATTCATGCTTACTTATTGAGAACGGAAATTGAACTGGATGAGAAGCTGATTACTGCTTTGGTTGATATGTACTCAAAATGTGGGAGTATCACAGATGCAGAAAAGATTTTCCGAGGGGTTATTGACAGAGATTCAGTGCTTTACAATGTGATGATAGCCAGTCACGCTCACCATGGACATGAGAAAGAAGCTATCCAGCTTTTTAATGAAATGGTGGATAGAGGTGTGAGGCCTGATGCAGTCACCTTTCTCGCACTTCTGTCAGGTTGTCGTCACTGTGGATTAGTAGAATGGGGCGAGCAATTTTTCCATTCCATGAGAAAAGACTATAACATATTGCCTGAAATTGACCACTATGCATGTATGATTGACTTGTATGGAAGGGCTAAGAAATTAGATAAAGCGGTAGCTTTCATGAAAACAATTCCGATAGAAGTGGATGCTGTAATCTGGGGGACATTTCTCAATGCTTGTAGGATGAATGGGAATACAGTACTTGCAAGGCAGGTTGAGGAGAAACTACTCAAAGATGAAGGAGATGATGGGGCTCGGTATGTTCAATTGGCCAACGTCTATGCTGCAGAGGAAAACTGGGATGAAATGGGAAGAATAAGGAAGAAGATGAGAGGGAAGGAGGTCAAAAAGCTTGTTGGTTGCAGTTGGTTATACGTGCACGACAGAGTCCATACCTTCACTTCTTGCGGTATACCTCACTCTCAAACAGAGGATTTGTATAAGACCTTAGCTTGCTTGACTGAAGAAATATATGAAATAGCTGGGACATCGCATTGAGGTCATCTTGCACACGATGATTCCACGGATGCCGATAATCTAGTGGTTGCCTTTGCCTCAAGTGAAGATGAATGTCGCTCCCGAAATCCCAAAGGCCACTTGCAAATACAAAATTTCTTCTACAGTTGCTTGGCATACCCTACACACTTCAATTGATCACAAAAAATTTCACAAAAATAGGAATCATACCAAAATTTTAGCAAAACAAACACACTCTAAAATTTTAATTTTACACATACACACTCTTTCACAAACCCTAATAAATCTCAATAAAATAAAGATTCTCAAAATTTCGGGAATATTCTTCAAAATTTTGACAAACAAACACCCCCTTTGTCTGATGAAGCGCCTGAGTTGTTAAAATATTTGCACTTTCCTCGTCACTTTACCATCGCAGATCAGAAATTGCTGATCACCATCTTCTTGGAAATGAGTGGATGCTAGATAAACTAAGAGAATGCTACACTCCGTGTGGAACTAGGAATAAATCTGGAGGGCCAACTCTTAAAGAAAAATGACTAAAATTTTTTTTTTACTATATAATGCAAAAAAGTGTATTAGAGTTAAAATATTAAAAATAAAGGACTGAAAATACTAGATTATTAACACCCAATAGAATATGTCAAGAACGAGTTGACAACTAGAAGCGGCTGACTGCAGTCCTGAGCCCAGCTTGTAGCAAGCCAAAAATAGAAAGATAGAAGGGGGGAAGTTTGGGCATTTTCTTGAGTGTAGACCTTGTTAGTCTCATTTTAATTTGTTGTTTCAATGTTATATTAGAATTCTATAAAAAGTGGAAGACTTATCATTTATTAATCCTTTAGTGAACTTGAAGTAATATTTTGTTAATTAATAACAAACTTATCAAGAGATCCTTTTTTGAATTACTTTTGTCTATTTCTTATTTCTTTTTTAGTTTTTTATATCCAAATTCGTATTTTCATATTTGATATCTCAAAATTATTCTAAACATAATAATAAAACTACACTAAACACAACAAAAAACATAGAAAAACACGAAGAACACTACAATATAAATTTTAGAATAATCTCAAATAATCAAAGATAAGAGTCGAGAAATATCAAGAAATAATAGGGATAAAAATGGAATGAGAGAGAAGTTTTTTCTAATTTTTTTTTTACTGAAAAAAAAATAAGTATTTTCTCACGTAATTTAGCAAATAGTTTATTAGGTTAAGTAAAGAAAATTTTTTTGTTTGTTAAGTGCATGATACATAAAAAAAATTAAACATAGTAGACGGTAAGTTTAAACTGCAAAACTGAATATAAACTATTTAATGAGGTAACTTTTAAGTTAATTTTGTAGTCTTTGAATAATTTTAGACTTTCTTTTAATGATGTCTATTTAAAAAGTACACACCATAATTTCTTATGAGTCTATATATATATATATATCAAGGCAATTGACAGAAGAACCAGAAAACCCATGTAAAACTGCTTTTTTTTGAAGCATTTTGAGGATGTATCAATCTTTTAGTTGTACCCTCTCCATACATGTTTGCATGCATGGATGAATCTTGTGGGTTCATGCAATGGCTTATCGTCTGTTTAGTTTGTGGTAGAGGTTATTACTCTTCGATAAGAGAGAACTGGAGTACTTTTCAGTATCCGATGTTTTTGGTCCAAAGAAGGTCCAGTTTAGGTCAGTCGTGCATGGTTTTAGTTTTGACTCCAAGAATGAAGAGTACAAGACTATGACTATGTGAGAGTTGTCTCATTTTATTACATTGGAGTGGATATCATTCACAAGAGCGGAAGTGTTCGCGCTGAGTACAAATTGTTGGCGAGAATTAGTTACAGCTTTCGACTGTAGATTTTGCAATGCCTCATGTGGCATATTTATGAATGGTGTTGCTCATTGGGTAGCTTATGGACAAAGAAATTAAGATGAATGATGTCGGTGGAGCACGAGCGGAGCAACGCCAACACGTTCAGAAGCTGGTGAGTGGTGGCCGTCGCCGTGGCAGCATGGCTGATGCAGGAGAACAAGAAACTAGTGGCTGGTGGCTGGTGGCTTGGCGCAGCGGTGGGCAATGGCTGAAGAGTGAAGCCTGAACGTGTGACAGTGTGAGAAGAGAGAGAGAGAGAGGGAGAGAAAATTTGAAGAGAGAGAGAGAGAGAGGAAGGGGTTTTTCAAAACAGGGTGAAACACATCATTTTACCTTGTTTTAAAATTTTTTGTTCGTTTCACATTTTGATTTTTTTTTTAGCTAGAGGGTGAAACGACGTCGTTTCACTCTCTGCATAGTAAAAAAATAAAGGGTCTGGGTCCATGAGGCCCAGGCCGTGCAGTCTGCAGAACCATTGGACTCTAGCTGGCCTAGGCCCATGGGGGTCAGGCCCAGGCCAACTAATGAGAAAAAAAAAACACATAGTTTTTTTTTTTTAGGCTGTCTAATGGGTGGCAGCCGCCTAGGGTCGCCACCCCCTGGATCCGCCACTATTAGCAAGCCCATCAGATGGCAAAGAATGAAATATATTCGGTGCTCGCTGAAGGATAGACTTTGACAACAATGAGAGCCCTATTCTGCATGCTCCTACATTGAAAGGTACTCAGTTGGACATAATAGTACTCATGGGCGAGCCCACTCGAAGATAGACTTTGACGGCAATGAGAGCAACATGGGGAGCACAAAGAAAAATGCTATCGTAACTTCATCATATCTTGGTACAGGTTTCACAAAGAGGTTGATAGGGTTTTATTGGTAGTTGTAAGGTTTCTTTAGTTTTAATTTTGTTAGTGGTTTTGGACTTACATAGACCTTTGCACATTCTTTATGTTTTGGATTTCTGTAGAATATTGATACTTTTTTCTAGGTTTTGGATTTGTGTAAAACTTTGTTATTTTGCGTTGCTTATGTGTATTCAGAATGTTTTCATATTTAAAAAGAGCCAATGTTGGTATTGCGTTATCTTATTATGGGGTATAAATTGTGCTACAATTTGGATTTTTGCAAATATTAATCCATTTTGATGTATAGATAATATGATAGAAAATCAATTATTGTAGACCAAAACATACAGTCGTCATACAACGATTATTTCATTTTTGTAACTAAATCAAACTTTTTGATAAAATAGTAAATGGTTATAATCATACTAGTGTGGCCATTTAGAAAATTATCGAAAAAGGATTTATAAGCACTAAACGAACAAAGTCAACAATTTTTTTAAAAGACAAAACAGTAGTGGTCATGACAATATTGGTAGTAACCATTTAAAAATTATTATGTGAAACTAAAATAGAACGAGAATAGTCAATTGTAAATAGTGACCATATAAGACGATTACACCGAATGTTGTTAGTGGTTACTATTCACATAATGACAAGGAAAAAAACATGTAAGAGTGACCATTTAAGAAGAGTGGACAAAACGTTGTTAGGGGTGACCAAATATATGTTGTAGCAACTATTCACATATCGGCGACATTAACTTTAAAAAAATGTTTAATAACAAAAGATTCTATTGTCTAGGTGACCACTTTCTTCATGAGAAATCAAACAAATACCGACGCTCTCAATTCGGGTCTATACAAACTTTTCTAGACAGAGAAAAAATGACCAGCGTTTGACCACTAAATTTGGTCCACCTATTAACTGTACCGACCAGAAAAGGGTTTTAAATGACCCATGTTTTGGTCATTATCAGCACTTTTTGTTGTAGGCAAGAGATATTGTCTCCAGAATCTATAAATGTTGAAGCAGGGGTGGCCCAATCTTTTTTAGGGCCTTAGGCAAGTCATAAAAATGATGCATTTTAATGTAAAAAGGTGTTGGAAAATGTTATTTTTAACTTAAATAATTTTTTATAATCTTTTCTGAAATTGATGTGAAAAGGTGTTGGAATTTGTATGAAAAATTTTGATATTTTGTAGTTGAAATTTTTTCTTAGAAAGTTAAAAATTTTTTCCTCACCAAACTTTTGAAAAAGCTTTTTTTTTTTTTCTGAGATGCAACTGTAACAAGTAAATAGTATTATATATGTAATAAAATAATTTAGAAAATAATCTAATTCTTTTACTAGTTAAATATTTCAAGTGGAGTACTAATTTCTATTTTTTTAAAACTTCTTTTAAAGCTTTTAATTCCAAAAATAAATCCAAACCATCAATGTCAGAGCATGCTTAAGAAATTTTTCCAGAATGAGACTTTTTTTTCTTCTAATTTTACTATTCCATTGTTTGTTCTTATCATTTATTGGTGTTTCTTAACTCTTATCTTTGGCATCAAGATCACTTATATATCACTAAAGGTACTACTATGCTAATATTTAAATTTTATTTTAGGTTGTATTTGTCTTAGTTATCATTATTTGTACTGTAATCTTATTTTAAGTTTTTGTTTGCATTTATTTTAAATTCATTATTTTATTTTATAATAATTTATTATGATTAAAAAATATTAAATAGATTAGCAATATTATAAATTAAAAATTGATATATAACAAATTTAGAATATAACACTTTGATAAGTAATTTTACATTTAAAAAAAATAGAAGAACACGTTTTAACTAAATTTTATTTTTTAAATATATAATTTTATAAATGATGATAAAATGCCTCATTTTAGAGTTTCGCTTAAGGCCTCGATTACCTTAGAGCTATCCTAGCTACTTCGAAACTTTATGCCAGAAGATTTCAAAACCGCCGGATAATAGGAGTACGCTGACTTTTACGTAAAATGGACAACGTGTTGTGCCAGCCCATATAGCAACCCAGTTAAAGATACTGAGCTAGCATAAAATTACAATGGGCCTAACCCTTGCCCTCCTCTTTCGAAGTCATAATCCTTACTTATAGGGTCCATGGACTTAGGCATTTATGACGGGCTTAAAAGCATGTAGTTATAACATATCAAAAGGGCCTTTGAGTTTCCCAAAAAAAAAAGGTCTTGCAAAGAGACTCGAAAAGAAAAGTTCAAATACCAAAAGAAGACATTTATAGAATATCACAAAAACTGAACCGAGTTAAGGAGAAGGAGCAATCAAATAATAACCTCGATTATGAAAAATTTAATGCTTCTTCAATCAAGGAGATTTAAACAGCTGCCTATAATTGGAGCCACCCCTATGCTGAAGCTAGCTGTTTTTAAGATACAAGTGTTTGATGAATCCTTTTGTCACTAGAATCTGAGCACAGTCGTTCTTTTTCTTTTTTCCTCGTAGAATTAATGACTATGTTTGGTTTGGTTTTGAAAACATTTTTTGCATTTGATTTTTTTGGAGGTAGTGTAGATTATCTTGGGATTAGTGAAAAGTTTGTTAAAAGTTGTTGGAGTTTGTAAAAAGTTATTAGAATTTGTAAAAAGGTATTGGAATTGATAAAAAAGTGATTGTGAAAAATTTTTGAAAAATTTTCCAAACCAAACATAACCAATGTTTTTAGCCTTTTCTTTTAGTCTTCTCTTGGATATGGGAGAGAGAAAAGATAAGCAAAACACACGGTTTATTTTATTGCCAAACCATTGCATAAGACAATCTGTACATATAATTTATTTTTCTTCTATAGTTATATATATAGACTACATTGCTTCTCATCTAGCAAGCCAAATCAAACTCTTTTGTAGAGTTTCACAATGTTGGTTGCAGACTCCTGCCAGGCAAGATTTGCGATGCTACATCTAGGACTGGGTTTGGATTCAATCCAGACCATACGTGTCTAAATGCATCCAGACCCACGGTCTAGATTGAATCTCATGAAATGGACGACAGAGAGGCCGCCATGTCATTTAATGGGGCCTCTCTGTCGTCGGCTCGGCTTGGCTTTAGTCAGTGCGCGTGTTTTTTGTCCCCACATCTATATCGGTCGAACCACCACAATTTAAGTTCGACCACAACTCCGACCAGTACAGCTGCTGCTTCAAAATCTCCTTCACAATTCAAAACCCATTTCAAAATCTTTCAATGTTTCAAAAAGTTTTTCACCCACCTTCATCCCAAATCCCTACATTTCTTCCCAAATCTCTCAAATCCCTTAACTTTTTCACCCACGATTTGGAAATCCCTTAAATCCCTTCCATTTCGAAATCTCTCTCCCTCGAAATCTCTCAGTCACTCTCCACTCTCCACTTTCCCGGCCGGCTCTCTCCCTCAACTCACCGCTACATCACTCACCTCGTTGGATCTGTCTCTCTGTCTCTGCCATTTAGGTTGGCAACTCATACACTTGCTATTATTATTGATAAGTTAATTTGTCTCTGTCACTCTGTCTCTGTCTCTCTCTGTCTCTACCATTTTGCTTAGATCAATGTTTGGCGTACATGAGTTTTTCAGATTGCACTTGTTAAGCTTTGTTATACTACTCTTGCATTTGGAATGAATGTGCCCATGCATATGAATATCCTTTGTTTGTGATGGTATATGATTGTCCATCTATATGGTGTTGCAGGCTCAAGATTTCAGGAACGCAGTCCAACATAAAGATGTGGTTGCAGAACATGAATATATATAAGTTGATATATGTCAGTAGTAGATTTGTTAGAGCAAATTTGTTGTTTATGTGTAAGTATATATATGTCAGTAGTAGATTTGAACTAAAATAAAGTTTTCTGGTTTCAAGGAATGAATATGTACCTAGGTTGTTTTTTATGGAATTCTGTTATATCCCATTCTCCTATTATATTTTTAATGGTGCAAACTATTTAAATGGTATCCCCCTTTGTCGCTCTTTAGTATTTCTAAAGGAGCAAAGTCTTGGAGTGCTCATCATTTAAAGATACAAATAAGTTGCCTTTTTTTTTTTGGAAAGTTATATTATTTTAATTTGAAGTGGATTGAATTATTGGCATATATAAAAGTAATTTGGGTAACAAAAATGGCTAACGCATCATTTGAAATATTATATAATTAGTGCTTTAAAACAATCTTATTTTATCCAATTAGCATATTATACTGGTTTTTGAGCTAACACTAAAACAAAAATGTCTTTTTTCAGCCATTTTTTTAGCCATAATATATCATCAAACCAGCTGCATTATTTGTAATTACGACTTAATATCATGGCCTGTATCTGGCAGAAAAAAGCTGGACACAACTTTTGCAAACGCATTCCACCCTTTTCCTTTTAAGACTCAAAATTCTAATAGACTAATTTGAACAAGATATTGCCATATTTAAAGTTAGTTATTGCCAAATGTATTCCTTTTTACTTTCTTTACATTTAATTTTTTTTGACTTTTCGATTTTAATCCCGAATGATCTCTCCATTGTTTTATAGCTGGTCCAAGGGACGCCTTGGAATTTTAAGGGCCTCGCATGCGGGACGCTCTGGAATTTTTAGCACCCTGCGCACACGGGGCCTTGCACGCGATGGAAGACCGAAAGTTGACAAAAATGTCACCTGAATGCCCAAAGTAGTCTACCTTTATACCCACAAGCAGAAGCCTCCTACCACATATTTCCTTTTAAAAAAAAAATTATGACGTATGCATGTTTGTCATCTCTAAACTCTAAGGTCCAAACATTTACAACGTTCTCGTTGTCTACTTGAACCATATCAGCTGTTCAATCCAACCATACAAACCATACAAATGAGACAAATAAAAAATTACAAAAAAAATTGTTGAATGAGAGACTAAAGAAAAAACATGACTCATCATCTGGGTTGGCTGTGTTACTAGACCCTCGCCTATTAATATTTGGGAGAATATCGCAATGCATCTCCGCCATCTATAAACCTGTTTAATTTAATAGCTACATATCAGTAAAAATCATACACTATTTCCTATAATTGATTCCACCTGCACATTTGATCCTGCACACCAAAATTTTCAGAATCAATTTGTGTTTGTTTAATTCTACTGATTTGGACATCAACCCCTTTGTAACACCCCTCTCTTGCTTGATCTGTTGTTTACTAAGTTTGTATGCATACTATATATATATATATATATATATATATATATATATATATATATATCAGTTTTTGACTCACTTATTTAATATAGTTTTTATGTTTAAGTTATAATAGTTATAGTTGTGCCCATGTAACACTTTTTCCTTGTGTTTGCTTTTAATAAGGTATGGCAGGACAGGTGTTTGAGCCCCGGGGGTAATTGAGTTTTGGGAGGCCGGGCAAATGAGTTGTGAAAGCCCGGGGTAAATAGTGAAGGTCCGAGGTAAATAGTGAAGGCCCGGGGGGGAACATTCCCAAGGCCAGTAGGTTTATATGCCCGGGGGAAAATTCCCGGGGTAATAAGCTTTGAGGTCGGGGTCACCAAGTAGTAACCCCGGGGGCACAGAGTAGGAAGCACTCGGGGGGGGGGGGGGGAGGTCCCAGGCTGACCGAGAGCAGCGTGCCCAGGAGTTGTGACACTCGAGCACTACTCTGGAGTTTTGGAACCCAAGCACTACTCCGGAGGTTCAAGGCCTGGACTCAGGAGTTTTTAGCCTATGCCTGGGGCATCACTGCTTGGGGCTTCCTTTTTGGTCATGCGCGGGTTGACGCCCTGTATACCCGAGTTTCCTTTTTAAGTTTACTTTTTCTACGTGTCTTAACCGTGTGGCGGGCATTAAATGCATCCTTACCATATCTTACCTAACCACTTAGATGAGCTTTGTCATTGGCGCATAATTTAATATGTTGCTTGTTAAGAGATACGTGAGATATGGGGGATTAGGTGGCTGTTTATGTATGGGCACGACCTGCTTTACAATAATTGCCTAGACTTCTAGCTTACAATGTGTAGATTGGCCAAGAGGAATTCACCAGGGAGTCACGTTCAGTTTATATTGTCAGCAAAGATTTATTCGGCTAATACTGATAACGACATTACGAGAGAAACTG
This sequence comes from Morella rubra, assembly GCA_003952965.2. NCBI lineage: Eukaryota > Viridiplantae > Streptophyta > Magnoliopsida > Fagales > Myricaceae > Morella > Morella rubra. Next base: position 53,489 of record RXIC02000507.1, on the reverse strand, counting down.
CAGTTGACTTAGAGAGAAAGAGAGGGAAAGTGACGTAGAACACCTGGTGATCAAAGAGATTGACCGAAGGATAAGAAGAGGAAGAGACCAAAGAAAATGGAGGAGATTACAAGAAAGCTTGGGAAAAAGTGAGATATTTCGGCCTGCACCCTTCCCATCAACTTTTGTCTTTTCTTTTCCTAATATGGTGTCTTGCTATGTTTAGGTATCTAAATCCGTCAAAAAAGCAGTACAACAAAGAGCTAAGGTAAAGGTGTAAAGTTTGTTTTAAATAGGGGTATTGGGAATGTTCGGATTGTGCTTAAAACGTATGACTTTTGTCATGAGATACGAAAAGACAAGTAACTCATTCTTATCACTGTGTTGATTTTTAAACCAAATAAAAATATGCGAAGGGCTTATAAGAGAAAGGGGCCAAAAGACTTTGGGGACCACCTGGGGCCAGATCCTTTGAGCAGAAGAGGTTCATATATATATGTCGTGAAGCTTTTGTTTATTGATGCCCGAGAAAGATTTGTTTTAAATACTGAGAAAGACTTTGTTTTATATACCCGGGAAAGACTTTTTTTTTTTATATACTGAGAGGATTTTTTGCATGATGGGAAAGAATTTTTATACTGGGAAGATTTTTGGTTTATAAGCCCAGGAAGGTTTTAAAAGATGCCCGAGGCTATTTTACAAAAAAATGCTCGGGGAGAGTTTTATAAAAAATTTTCGGGGAGCTTTTTTTTTTATAAGCCTGTGAAGTGTTAACAAGGAAACTCTTCCCAGGGAGAGTTTCTATAAACCCGGAACGTTTTACAAAAAAGTGCCCAGGGAGATTTTTATGCCCGGGAAGTGTTAACAAAAAAAAAAATGCCAGATGCCCGGGAAGGTTTTAAAATGCCTGGGGAAAATTTTTTCTTCATACCTGGCAGATGTTTTTTTTTATATGCCTAGGAAGATATTTCTTTTATGGTCGGAAAGATTTTATTTTCTTTTGAAAATAGTAAATTCGAAAATCATCAAGGGCCCTAAAATTTTTGAAACTCTTCTTGAAGTCAGTCATTAAAATAAAAGAAAAAGCTGTATAAGTTGTTGGACTTGCCTATTTGAGGATGTGGTGTTTAGATCGTTGCAGCCATGATGACATAGATATTGATTGATTCATTATAGCACGTGAACATCATTTAAAATGGAAACATCAGGCCTTTTAATTTAAGAATAGACCCGGCCACTTATGGACTTATTGTGCTTCATTTTTTGTGCCATATGAAATCTATTGATCATGTAATTTGCTTGATTAACATATGCCTTATGAAATCCATAGATTGTCTTTGATTACATCTCTGATTACGTGATTTTCAATGAAGCATATGAGACATGATGCATCTTCATGTCATGAGTCATGTTATAGGTATGGGTAATCTAATAACGAAATGACAGAAATGAAATTCATACCCAGAGGTGATCCGATGACAGGGTGACTTTACCGATCACAACAGTGGGATAGTGCAAGCCACCACTGAAAAGAGTGGTTGGTATCCTTTGCGTGAAACAATATACGCTTGAAAGGGTTCTAGTGCCGGAGCACGGGGCAGTCTCAGAAGAGAGAAGGGACGCACAAACTGAACCTTGCGGGGTGAAACAGAGAGACAAAATGGACACCTATGATGACCGAAAAGAAAAGAAAGGAAAGAAAGAAATGAAATGAAAGAAAGAAAGTGAAAATGACAGGGAAATAGATGCATCATCTCTGCGTTGCATCGATCATTCATTGTTATCCTGTTTATGGTTATTAATGCTTAACTCTATTATTGTCATGCTGCTTTAAGTGTTCATAACATGTTCCATTTTCCTCCTTACTGAGTCAATAGGACTCACCCTTTTATTTGTTTAGTTTTCTTGCATGTACTGCTATGGCTGCGGGCCCTGGACGTAACAAATGTTAACCTTTATGAGTGAGGAGCTTTTGGATGTTGACCCATACATTTTAGTGATGACGATTTGGACATTTGTTACTGACGCGTTCGAAGTTTATATGGGGTACGAGCCTCAATGGTACCTTAAAGAGCCTCCTACAATTCCAGATCCCTTAGTTGAAGATTTTGAGCTAGTTGATTTTGACCCAGCCCTATTGTACGAAGTCCCTCCTCCACCAGCGCTGCTGGTAAAGGGTATCAGGAAAAATGAAGTTATTGACCTAACCTCTGACACTGAGTCGAGGGTTGATTAGATGTCAGTCGTAGTCGTTTTGTTTTTGGGGTAGTGATTGTACATTCCGTTGTAGTTTGTTATCGTAGGATGGAAAGCTGTAAACAGCTTCTACTTTTGTACTTACTTTCTTACTCTTGTATCCTCGCGAAGGATTTTGTTTTTTGTAAATAATATACTAGTGGGAAAATTTTGTGTCTATATTTTTGAAATTTCTTATTATCCTGCTTCTTCTTTAAGCCACAAACTACCCTTAACTTTCACCCAATACCATATTGTTTTTAAAATATTTTTATAAGTCCACCTATGTATCCGCCTTCAATACAGTGTGACCTAAACTATTTTTTTTCCTTCCTTATTATAATTATCTCTTTTCACTAAAACGTTTCCGCTAGACTTTTTCAAAGTCAGTTATTAGGTCTTGATAGGATTTATTCATGCAGTAATCCCCGCTTGTGTGCATTCCATTACTATAGGAGAGCCTAGGGGGTAAGTACTAACACAAGGTATGACACCCTTGATAAAGCTAAAGTACAAAATGAAAACTATTCCCACACACACACACACACACACACACACACACACACACACACACACACACGCACATATATATATGCGCATACATCTTTATATAGTCTGTACATAAATAGCTAAATGAAGCTTTCATTATCTGATGAACAATGTCACAGAGAATTATCAAGATCATTAATCTATTGCAAATCCAAAGATCACCCTTTAAAAGTTTACACATACAACACCCTTAGCCACTTAAAAAACAACATTGCGTACTAGGTAATTAGACAAAGAAGCTAGACCTAAATTTGTGTAATTTCTTGTCACTTTCCTTCATATATATATAACAATCAGTTAACATACCATATAAGGATAAAAATAATGATGATTAAACAAGTTTCTAATCATCCTTCTACGAAAAATTAAGCTAAAGGAAATCAAATTCAACGAGTGAAACGAGCTTATTAAAATGTGGCCAACAACAATAAAAACTGCAGATGAAATGTTATCTTAAAGAGGCTGATAAGGTAATTAATATAAACTAAGAGCAACACCACTATCATAACTTAAATTGGTTTGTTGATAAGGCTATAAGGTCTGCTGTCACCTAAATTTAACACTAATTCAGGGTTTATAAATTATTAATTATTAATTAAAGGAAGGCAGCAAGCTGTTCGTACTGCTTGTGTATATACCGAAAGACAAAGTAGGAATCAACAGCAAATCAATAAAAAAAGGTTCTAATCTGTAGGTCTAATTAGCATGCATATTTATTTATTTATTTGTTCGTTGCCAAACGCATAAAATTAATTAATTGAGAAGTCTTTTACTGGTGTATATTCATGGTTGTATATTACACACTGGCCTCCAAGTTTTACACATCATTTTCAATTGGCAGTTTAGACCACTAGCGTCAGACCACAAATTCATTCATAATAAATCATTTTAAAGTTAGACCACTAGCGTCAGACCGCATATCTTTAAACAATCACACTTTTGAGTGTCACAGCATAAAGACAAAAAACATCAAAATTGCTCTCTCTCTCTCTCTCTCTCTCTCTACTCTCTTTATTACAGCTAATATATGAATACAAACAATAAGATACAAACAAAAAAATCAATATTTACTTGGATTCTCTCTTTTTTAAGTGAATACATACAAATCCACTGATTCTCTCTCTTTAAGTGAATATATACAAACTAAATGAGACAAAAAATTTATACCAACAAGCTAAATTGATACTTTTGAAACTCACCCAAAAAAAATAAGAGAATAACTTTGAAGCAGAGACAATGGAGCCTTCTAATCTTTTTTTGTTTTGTCGAAGTCTAGAGATTCCTAGGTTAGAGATTCAGAGGTTGAGGATTTCAAAATGAGATTTCGAATGGGTGATTTGGGAATAAAATGGTTGAAAATGTTTGTTCGCGTCGCAGTGGTCACACCTAAATTATAGTGGTCTGACCGGTACAGATGTAGAGACAAAAAAGACGCGTGCACTGACAGGAGCCAAGCCGAGCCAACAATAGAAAGACCTCATTAAATGAAGTGACGGCCTCTCTATTGTCTATTTCGTGAGATTCAATCTACACCGTAAGTCTGGATGCGTCTGGACGAGTATGGTCTGGATTGAATCCAAATCCTCTGGGACTGGCTTCATCAAAAGTTGGCTCGCGAAACCTTCAGCAAACTCTCGGGAGTCCAAGATGTGCAATGCTACAGCTAGGCGCGGTTTTTGGCACGAACAAAGATTTGAAGGGAGGAAACCGAAAAAAGAAGGAAAACGACCTTGTCGTTTCTATTGCAGTTGAGCCCGATGCAAGCAAAAGATTTGTTGACCAACGATTTCCTATCGGTCTCCTTTCCAAATTAATCGATTAATTAAGAATAAAAAGATCTAACAAATCTGTCCACCTTCTCTATAATTGTATATTTTCACTGCTGTATTCAACCACCACTCTCTGAACTTTGAATCAAGCCTAAATGGTTGTGGTTCGTCCCCTTGACTTTCTCCGAAACCCCCACTATATTGACCAAATCCCAAGCAAACCCATCTCGATTCACAACCCAATAATGCCTTCTAAATAACCCTTGCGACTTGACTTTCGAGCTTTGAGCTCCCTCTGTGACCCCGCCTCCGTTGAGACATAGATCTTAAGAGGCCCACCGATGACTGGCCGCAAAGACGGGCTCTTGACGCGAAACACCGCGCAGTCGCAGCCCAAATTGAGGGTCGCAATTGGCGTGGCCATCGGAGTGGGAATTCTCTTCGGTTGCGTATTCGCCTTCTTGTTCCCTAGCGGCTTCTTCCTCCCAACCCCTGTTGTCCCTCGCCGCCTCTCCAAATCTGATAATGCGCAGGTTCCCATCTCCATGCCTGCTTTTTCTTCTTCTTTTTTTAATGATTGAAGATTTTATTTCAATTGTTTTGTTTTCGCATTTCGCGCTTATGAACTTTTATTGGTGATTTATATGAAGAATTCTACTAGCAAAGTATCCGTGTGCTACACCCGCCAAGAAAGTTAAAAAAAAAAAAAAAATGATTTCGTTAGGGTTAACTACCCATTTATTCCTTTATTCCATTTACATAGTTTTTGGAATAAAATTTTAATAGTTGGTGAAAAAAATGGGAAGAGTGAATGAAAAAATCAATGAAAAAAGTTAAAAAAGTTAAAAGAAAAATTGAAGAGAGAAAAAATTTTATAATAATAATAATAAAATTTTAGTAGTCAGTAAGTTTTACCTATTTTTTCAAATGGTAGAGTTTTAAAATTGATCATAAGCAGCCTCAGATTTTGTTAATTTTTTTTTTTAAACAAAATCCTTCCGGTAGATACACCCACTTTGGAGCGTTTGAATAAACGCCCGTCCAAAGATTAACCCACGACAATTAAATTATGCCATGTGTGCATTAACTCAAATGAAACATTTTTAAAAACAATAGTTAAATATATTAATTTTAACTTTTTAAAACATAACTTTTGTAAATAAATAAATAAAAGCTCACCAGCCAGGGAGGACTGAGGAGGACTAGGCCCTAATTTCTGTCAAGGAAGTCTGAAAAACATTGGCATAGTTGATAATGTGAACCGTGCTTGTTCACTTTCCAGGAACCACCATACATGGTTTGACTTGAATTGGTGGTACTGTTCTTGTTCGCGGGCGCTTTGATGCCTGCTGCTTGTTTCAAATCAGGAATGTTATCGTTGTCTGATAAATTCACGCATAACTCACTGGCAGAGATCGTGTGCTTGATATGCACGTCTTTTAAACGCTTTCGATTACCATTTGCTACTTCTGAAAGTGTAGGACGAGAGGTAGTTCACTTCGTGTATGCTATGTATATTATACAGTTGTGCCTTTTCTACAAAATTTATCTCGTGGCCATGAGTTCAGTTTGTATGGAGTTTCCATTTTGGTGAATCAATTACTGGGGTGGGTTCGAAGGCACAAATTTCAGGTCTATGGAAATGATATTTGTTTTTCAATTGTTTGTTCACTAGGTTGGTTTGGCGTCATGTGAATCGTCCGAACGGATGAACATGTTGAAATCGGAGCTTGTGGCAGCATCTGAGAAAAATGCCGAGTTAAAAAAACAAATGAGAGAGCTCACGGAAAATCTAAGATTGGCCGATCAAGGGAAAGATCAGGCACAGAAACAGGTTCTTGCTTTGGGTAAACAGCAGAAAGCTGGACCTTTTGGTACTGTCAAGGGATTAAGAACCTACCCTTCTGTCATCCCTGATGAGTCTGTGAATCCAAGATTGGCAAAGATATTAGAGAAAGTTGCTGTTCAGGGAGAGCTTATTGTTGCGCTTGCTAACTCAAATGTGAAGGACATGCTGGAGGTCTGGTTCACTAACATTAAGAGAGTGGGTATACCTAACTATCTGGTTATTGCTTTGGATGAGGAGATTGACAGGTTCTGCAAGTCGAAGGATGTCCCAGTGTATAAAAGAGACCCAAATAAAGCTATTGATTCAGTTGCAAGGAGTGGAGGGAACCATGCTGTTTCAGGGTTGAAATTCCGTATTCTGAGGGAGTTTTTGCAGCTAGGATACAGTGTTCTTCTGTCGGATGTTGATATCGTGTATTTGCAGAATCCTTTTCAATATCTATATCGGGATTCTGATGTGGAGTCCATGACTGATGGTCACGATAATATGACAGCTTATGGGTATAATCACGTCTTTGATGAACCTGCAATGGGTTGGGCTCGATACGCCCATACGATGCGGATGTGGGTTTTTAACTCTGGTTTCTTCTATATTAGACCAACAATCCCTTCGATTGAGCTTCTTGATCGTGTTGCTAATCGGCTCTCTAAGGAACCAAACTCTTGGGACCAGGCAGTTTTTAATGAGGAGCTCTTTTTCCCTTCACATCCTGGGTATGATGGGCTTCATGCTGCCAGGAGAACTATGGATTTCTATCTTTTCTTGAATAGCAAAGTCCTCTTCAAGGCTGTGAGGAAAGATGCTAAACTCAACAAAATCAAACCTGTAATTGTTCATGTAAATTACCACCCTGATAAGCTTCCACGAATGAAAGCGATAGTGGACTTCTATGTCAATGGAAAGCAGGATGCACTGAGCCCCTTCCCCGATGGTTCGGATTGGTAACAGGTTTCTGCTCTCAGAAATACAGTTTTGCATTTCTGTGCTTGCTAAATGAAGTGTACTATACACATTCAAAAGCACACGTGAAGAATAAAATTCAAAAAGGTTTCTTGTTCTGCTGGCAATGTGAAATCCCTTCATTTTTGTTATACCTTCCCTCGGCCATAGGAACTGTGATGTTATTGTGCTGTCCCTGTTTCCCGAGTTTACCATTTAATATAAGGCTATGTTCTCCCCAGCCCCCCCTTCTTCAGTGGTCTAATAGAGACAAGTTCTGCTTTTTCTTGTTGCTAGCTATGGTAAAGTAAAGTCCTCTTATTTTAGCAGCTTGCTTTGTAACTAGCAATTTCGGGGCAATTTTGCCTGGGAACCCAGCAGTACAAGACAGTTAAACATGTTAGCTTAATCCTTGGATATGAGAGTCCAGAATCAGTTCATAAACAATACCCTAGGTTCCTAGGCTTTAGCCATTTACTAAGCTCCTTGCACTATAAGGGTCTGTATTTGTACAATGTGACATGGGAAGTACATGGTGATCGCAACCCTGTCCTGTTGATTATTCCCCAAAGCTACCACAGAGAAGCTTAAAAGACTAATGGTTGAATGTTGCTACAAGAAAAGGAATCAGAATTCTTTATAATTTTTTGTTCGAATTGTATCATGACTACTGCGTCTATCTCTCTTTAAATTAGACGGCACAATTTGGTTCAGAAAATTATAGAGGATACTAGTCAAGAAGAATCCAGCTCAAGTGGGCAACAAAACACTGCAAATATTGAAGTCATTGTACAAGAAAAATCCGCAAAAGTGCTTTGTATAACGCCTCTTCTTTCAAGCTTTGAATCCTATGTATTTGTAGATCAAGAATCAAATGAACTTCCCCTCGGGCTTCCTTGTTTCTGGTCGCTTTCACCGCTAACAGAGGCAGAGTTCACAGCAATTATGTCGGAATTTGCATCTGGCGGGTACGAAGTTTCGGTTAACTTCTGTTCCATAGGCAAGCCAATTGAATGAATATTAGTTCCTTGCAAACAGAGTAAAAAGAAAGAAAAAAAATTCCCGAGTAGAAGACTGTTCAAACTTTACGGAGATTCTAACGCGAACAACCTCTATGCATATCAGTGGTTAAGCTAAGAAACCGCGGAAATAGTCGATATAGCAGAAACCAAGGCAACTCAGTCAAGCTGGGTGAATCAGAGTAAAGAAGAAGGGTTTAGATGGCGAACCATGAGGCGATCGTTTTCAGCACTAAGTTCCCGAGATTCCTCATAAAGCCTCATTAGCTCTCCCTCCAGCACGGAACATTCAGTGGCCAGCCTCACCACCGATGCTTGTAGTTTTTCACATTCTTGCTGTGAAGATAAGAATGAATGAATAGAAACCAGAATCATTTACCCTTTTGTACTCTGTATTGGTGGAACATCTGATGAATTTAGTCTCACCTTCGCATGTATCGGTGGAACATCGGATGTACCGGGGCTCATCTCCATGTTCTGATTAGTTTCACCAGCAGAACCACACTGGCCAGTGGCATTGTTCTGCGAAACCATCCCTGCTCAACTATTACAGAAAAATCAAACTAGTTGACATGAGAAATGAAAGCAAAGAACGAGTACTTACAAAACATACCATCTCCCAGAGGTGGGTTAAATCTTTGCCTTTTGCTCGAGGAAACCTCATGGAAAAACTGAAAGATCAGTTATTACTCAGCTAAGACTGCAGCATTAGGCAAAAGCAACCTAATAGGTCTTCATATTGACTGAAACTTTAAGACAAACAAAGTTAAGGGTTGAATACCTGGTCAGTGTTACCACTTTCATCTAATGACTCCTCACTTGCATTTGCAGCCCTGCATCAAGGTGTTTTCGCAATCATAGTTTAGCAAAATGTATCAACCATATTCAGAAGGGATAATCCTACAAAATAATTCAAATTACCTTCCCGAGGGACCACAATTGCTGGAACCTGAGGCTACCTTTTCTCCACAATTTTTGGAGCTTGTGTTGCGTTTCTTCATAGAGTTCAAGATTGTCTAATTCAGTTTCTGGAACCTCGGATATACCTGAGCATCATTTGACATATCTGATTGTGAAGGGGTTTTTGGAGTTCTGTGTAATATTACTGGAAAATTGGCGAAAATTATGAGAAATTCATGCTGCAGGGGAGAGAATACGAGAACACTAATTGAGATAAATCGTTTGAGAAATTTAGCAGGTGTGCTGACTTCACTAGTCCCCATTTGTTTGGAAGCTTGGTGACCCAAGAATAATTGCAACCAAAAAAACGACCGAAACATCAATTTCTTGATAACCCATTGACCCTGTCCAGGTAAGGTTTCAATGAACAGACTATTGAAAGTTCAAATTCTCTGTTGTTTTTTTTTTCCACATGAATGGTAGGCTCCCGAGCTCTTTCACCCTAATCTCGAAGGAACCAAAAAGTGAGATTATATCTCCATCATTTACAGCCTTTTAGGTAAATTGCAGGATAACTAAGTCAGTGTGCTTAAAGAAACAGAACCGACATGATCTTAACAATAAGGGGGAAAACAACATTCCTATCCAGATAACCATCACCATTCACCGATACTCATACCCTCGATGTTCTTTCCTTGCATGTCTGTGTTAAGGATTGAATCCTAGAATACATAGGTACTTATCTATCAAATATAAACATAGAACATATAGAAATAGAAGCAAAAACCATTGAGATGAAGCAGAGTAGAAACAGATATCTCCAATTCCCTGTACCAACGAGTAAGAGTGAAAAAAGAATCACCAAGACTCACTCTTTACGAACTCACATCAAGAGCTACTCGCATTTGTCCTGTAGCCACAATCATCATGCAAACTCTCTCTGAAATCCCGCAAATTGATCAAAGTGCGAACTAGACAAAGACAAGAAGGTTGATGCAAAGTCTAGTGATTCTCACGATAGAATCCCGACCAAGTCATTATAACATCCATAGAGGACACTCCATAGATACCACATAAGAAAAAGGAGAAAAAACAACTAAATTAAACAAAATAAAGAATCGGAAAGGAATGAAAACCGGGCCTCTTACCGGGGGCAAATATGAGAAGTGAAAGGAAATAAGAAGAGATAAGTCTCAGTAAGTAACAGGTAGATTGTTATTCCAAACGGGAGTGAAATTATAGGGGGGGGGGGGGGGGGGGAGAGGGAGAGAGGAGAGAGAGAGAGAGAGAGAGAGAGAGAGAGAGACGTGTTGTGGCGCGAAGCGGAAGTCGAAGTAGGAGACGTTAGAGTAAGTACTCGAATAGATTTATACAGTTCGGATCCTATGCTGTAGTTATGAAAATTCGGTATCCCCTTAGAATTGAACGGTCCAATTCTAGAAGAGAAAGACAAAATATTAATGGAATGATATATGATTTATTTTATACTATTTCATAATTAATTTACGCATGTTAAAGGTTGTAGCTATCTCTCTCGCCATCAAAGCAACAAATTAAAGATCTTGACCCCTCTAACAGTTGGGATCATCACAAGTCTCTCCAGCCTTCTCCCTCTCCATAATTTTTTCTTAGCATTTATCTATAGCTATTTACTTAACGTTAGTTTTGGTGGTCGTTACTTTCAAGTTATCCTAACCTTGTCCTTCAAATAAATAAGGCTTAATTAATCTACTAGACATTATGGTATGACTGAATCTAAATTGAATTCTAAGTTTATTTCACTATGTACTAGTCTTTATAGAATCCTTTGTATCTACTAGAGTGATCATTCCGTCAATTCAATTGTTCTAGTTGACAAGATAAATCTCACGTGGCTTATGGGACATGTCATCACTAATCACAAGCAGTCACTTGTTCCTAAGTTACTTAAGTGTGCGTTATCTTTACAAAAGACCTATTTAACATGCAATTAGAGTCACTTAAAGACACGTGACCATTAGTGACTAGTAGTGACGTTAGTCACGTGAGATTCATTCTATTAATTGGGCCAAATAAGTCAACGTAATGGCTATTTCAGGACATGAAAGATTTTTCGAAAACTAGTATCGGATGAAACATAACTTAGTGATCAGATTGAGATCATGTCACACCTCAAGTGCTAGTATACTAATTAAGCCAATAAATAATCTCGTGGCTCCATTTATTTTTTCATAAAAAATATTGACGCAGTTGACTAGAGGTGCTAGATATTCAAAATTAATACATTTGTTTTCTGTACTTGTAAGGTATAAAACAAATAAAACAAAATTGAAAAATAAAAATAAAAATGAAACCCAAGAGATAATAAAAAAACATTAAAGAAAGCAAAAATATCCCAATATCTTTTGATAGGTCTTATCTTATGCTTAGCTAGCGAGCCGTCGCTGGGCTTGGTGAACCTTATATAAGAGTCCAGATCAGAGGAGTAAAGCCCCATTTTTAAAAGCACGGAGGGGGCCCCTGCTTCTGTTTAGTTTACATTTTGCAGATACAGACAAAGCTACAATAATACTAACAATAAAATATTATTATCATTATTTTATGCTATTATTTGCTTTATTCCGTGAAATTATAAAGTTATATAAGATTTTAGACAATAATCCTATAAATTATCGCATTCCGAAATCCTATTTCAGTATATAAAAATAGCTGCAGACCAGACAAGATGACTCGTCACTCATAAAGCAAGGCGGTCAAATTGTTTGATGTCCTTCACGGCTTCTTTTTTTCCTAAGCTTTTTTCTAAGCTGCCCTTCACGGTTTCACTTGGACCTTTATCTGCCAGACGTATTTGCCCTTTATTGGTCTTCTTCTTTCTGTGTCCTCTCTTTCCCCATTGGGCATCAGAAAAGGACTGTAGTTTCTGTGCTTTCCCGAGCTCTGATTTCATCTTTCTCAGGAGGACGCAAGACAATGTGTGGGTTTCAGGCACACACATTGTTTCTTTTTCAGAAGCCATCCTCTCTGCTCTGAAAATGGCCGTCTTTAAATTTGCGTGGTTGGATATCCCTCACTTTCTAATGGGTGCTCTCCGCGCAGAGGTCGGTGGGTGTCTTTGATTTTCACTTTCCTAAGATTGGTTTTCTTTAATTGTCTCTAGTTTTCGGTTTTTTTATTTGTTTTGCATATCAAATCTGCAAAATTTTGTTTGGATATGAACTACATTGCTTTGTTTCGTTACAAATCTGAACTTTTGCCTTGATTCAGCCGTAAATGCAACTTCTTTTTCTTTTTCTTTCCGAACGGTGCTTGTTACTTGTGTAGTATATTTAATTCCATCTTATTTTATCTTACATTCTTCGTGTATATATGGAAATGGTCAGCTTATCCAATTAGAGCGAAAGAACCCCGTAAAATATATGAAAGACATGCAGGAAGAAAGTGAATTAATGAATAAATTACTAAAATATTTAGAAATACTGCTTGGAGAAAAATGAGGAATAACATTTTACTATCGCACATAGATCTTGAGATTTGTCTACTTCGTTCATAGAAGAAAGTTGAAAATAGTCGAAGGGCGGAAGATATTTCCTTTCGTTGTAGAATTATACGGTTTCACTCTTCAATTGAGGACGATATTATGTTTTGTACATATGAGGGATAGAGTTAGGGATGAGTTGACCTTGGTCTTAGACTTCTTAATACGGAAACTTTGAGAGCAAATCATGTGCGGCATATGTAGTTTCTTAACAAGGAGAGGTCAATGTTGTTGTCTCCATTTTTACAGGTTGGAATTAGGCGTTGATGGATTCCTACTTTCGCCCATAACCATGAAATCTGGACCAAAGACTGCCTGGGAATCTGTTATGCCTCTTTGTTTCAGGGGCAAATCAGCTACACGCTTCTGCATGTTCCCAAAAGTGAAGTCAGCAGGATGTAGTCCAGGCAATACACCTGTCTATCTAAATGTGTATGATTTGACACCCATGAATGGCTATGTCTATTGGGCAGGCTTTGGAATCTTTCACTCTGGTGTGGAAGGTTAGTTTCCTGTTATTGTACATTTCAATTAATCATGAACTTTAAGTTTCTGGAAGTTGCGCTTCAACCTGATAATACTAGCATGCATGATGCCTCTGGCAGAGTTTTTTGTACGTAACATTTTCTGGATGTGTGCCATTGTCAAAGGTGAGAGCACAAGTTGATGACAGAATTAGAACAGTTATACAACCATGCTGAGGAAGGAAACAACTCCTTGTAGTCTTTATATTGATTTGGTGTATGGCATCAGGATGTATCAAATGCAGTTACTTGAATTTTTTTCAAAAGAAGAAACAAATAATCTTCCTGACTCAACCAAAACTAGCCAGACGGCCCAGACCATTCTCCTATAAAACTTTAGGGACCAAATATGAGGAAAATCATTGTAAAGTATGCTTCCTGTTATTGTACATTTCAATTAATCATTAACTTTATGTTTCTGGGGCTTCAACCTGATAATACTAGCGTGCATGATGCCTCTGTCAGAGTTTTTTGTACGTAACATTTTCTGGATGTGTGCCATTGTCAAAGGTGAGAGCACAAGTTGATGACAGAATTAGAGGATTTATACAACCATACTGCGGAAGGAAACAACTCCTTGTAGTCTTTATATTGATTTGGTGTATCATCAGGATGTATCAAGTGCAGTTAGTTGAATTTTTTCAAAAGAAGAAACAAATAACCTTCCTGACTCAACTGAACCTAGCCAGACCATCCTCCTATAAAATTTTATGGACCAAATATAAGGAAAATCATTGTAAAGTATGTTTCCTGTTATTAGCACACTTTTGGTGCTCGTATGTTCAAAATATACTTGCTAAATTAATTATGTCCTCACATCTCCTTTTTCACTAATACAACCCACCTCAGATTTGATTCCTCTCCATACCTGCAACATTTTCAACCTAAACATGCAAGTCCTTGCTGGTGGCTAAACCATGTGGACAGTAAATTCTCAAATCCATAATGGATCGAATACTTCCTGTCTCTAGCTTAGATGGAGCAAAAGAATGTGACACGTTTCTGTAAAGCCTTAGTCCTCCCTAACGATGTAGTATTTCCACCTTGCCTTCTCTCATCTCAACCCCCATTTATTTTACACTTTCTCGAGGATAAATTATGGGATGCTCCCTTGCTTGCATGTAAATGTGAATTGCAGATATACAGTCCATAAATGACCAGGACACAGAAGCGACCTGTATATTTTAAATATTTATAGTCTGCTATCTTCTTTTTCTGTCTGAATCAGGGTAGTATGTGGAAGATTAAACTCTTTTCTGATTTTCACTGTTGAATTTACAGTTCATGGAATTGAATATGCCTTTGGAGCTCATGACTACCCAACAAGCGGTGTCTTTGAGGTTGAACCTCGACAGTGCCCTGGCTTCAAGTTTAGGAAGTCAATATTTATGGGGACAACATGCTTAGAACCTGTCCAGGTTAGAGAGTTCATGGAGCGCCAGTCAGCAAACTTTAATGGGGATACGTATCACTTGATTTCCAAGAACTGCAATCATTTCTGTGAGGATACATGTTACAAGCTGACTGGGAAGCGAATGCCAAAATGGGTAAATAGACTTGCAAGAATAGGTAGGTTTTATATATATCTCTCTACCGTACACTAGCTTTTGGCTCTGGGATCATAGAGGGTCAGGACTGAATGCTTCTTGTATAAGTTAAAATTGATATATTAACTCCCAAGATTTGTGTGTTACACATCAACTTCTCTGCCTCATGCTCTCTCATAAATAGTGGAGGTTCCTTTCAAGATTCCCTCTCTGCCCATGATTCATTCCTTAAGGCACATAAGACTTGTAGACACTGTAATTCATAGCGCATGAGGCCGCATAAACCTTGAGAAGTTGGATAGCTCATTCTTTTGTCTTCTTGTAGGTTCACTGTGCAACTGCATACTCCCCGAGGCCCTTAAAGCTACTGCAGTTCGCCATGACCCTGATTGCCAAGGATATGATAATGAAAAGAAGAAACTGAGGACTGCCTTCAGTTGCCTGTCATCAATGTCAATGCATCAGAGGCAGGTATCAATGTCATCATTGTTTCTACATTCTCATTATAAGGGCTGCTTACCACCATGGGAGTTGAAGAGGTCTAGAACTGGCTCATTGAAGGAACAGTGAGAAGACTTTATTTTCTTTGTCACCCTCTGTACTTGAAAGGAACCGAACATCATCTTGCATAATTGAGCTATTGGAGAGGCGTGGGGGTATTCCTGCTCATTTTTATCCACAAGGCTTCAGAGGGTGAAATCTGTGCCAGTTTGTTCTTGTGAATGTAAAGATGGAAGGCTTATTGTTCTGGTTATCTGTTTTTGCTGCCCTGTGAGGAGTCTGCTTGTATTTGTAAAATCGTAAGCTGAGAGTAGCTCCATTGATGTGCAGTCATATTTTTATAGCACAAAGAACCCAAAGAGGTTGCTGAATTATGTTCATAGTAACTTGGAAACTTGTGTTTTTGCTGTTGTTTGTGTTAAGTACATGTTTCCTTATTCGTCAAATTTAAGATGGAAAGGGAAGGATAGTTTCGTGTCGCCACGAACAAGAGAAAGCTCCTAAAGTTTCAAATCTTTAATCTGGACAAGCTTTGATTATCAAACCTTCAATTTTTCTTCCAGCTTTGGGTTGAAACCGTATCCCATCTATGCTATCACGATGATCTACACCCAGAAGGTCAACATTGGCAATTTTATGAGTAACTTCATGGAAGCACCGTTTTAACAGGAGAGCAATCACTGAAGTGCTTGTGAAGGACGAGAAAGGGGACTCGGTGTTTTCTTTGTCAAGCCTCTCAAGTTCAATTGCATTCATGGGATCCACAACCTCCTCCAGTTCTACAAGTCCATAACAATGGACTCTTTTCTACATAACCCGCAACGAGAATGAAGGATACCCTCAATCAAAGGTTAGCGACGGATGAGCTTGCTGAATTCCACCTCATATAAAGAGACGCCTTCCTGGAAAGCTTTGGAGAAAATGAAACCCATCCTGTGGTAGAATTCAACCTCTTCCGCTCTATCTTTATTTGAGAGTGGTGGTTCAGCTGTCTTGACTCACTTGCAGTAGATCTTTAGTTTCTTATGAATCCCGACTTCAATGCTTTGGACAACATTGTAGGCACTCGAATACTCTCGCTAAGGTTGTCAGAGATGACCTTATTTGCAGCAGTTGCGGAAGCTAGAGATTGCTCCCTCACACATTGCCGCCTTTGGACGCGCACGCTCCCTTCCGCGGAACTTTCCAATTCTCAAAATAGGAAAAATCTTTTCTGGTTCCGTTCTCCGTTGATTAATCAAAATCCATTAGCCCACCATTGAAGTCAATTCAAAATCAGCGAGGATGATCATGCATCTGTGGCCCGAAACAAAACGGATAGAAGCTGGAGCCCTCAATTTACAGAAGATTTTTGCGTTCAAGAATGCGCCCCAAAATGTTGGCTAAAGATTAGCCCAAATGCACAAGTTTTTAATCAAATATCCCCCCACAGAGAGCCGCTCAAAGTAGAAACAAAACCTAAAATAAATGATTTCTAAAGCCCAAATAATACATGGTATGGGTCAATGTGGAAAATGTAAACCGAATTTGGATCCCACAAAACAGGAACCCAAGGCAAGATGCTTGTCCGTCGCCATCACCGTCACCATCGTGGATGACAAGTTTGATAGTTCCATGACCACTAAAAGAGGTGCATCTCGTCGAAGGTTACGGTGAACCATTCCATTCAGATGACCACGTATTAAAACTACCCATTTAGCCTTTATTTATTACACTCTCGATAAATCGCACCCTTTCTTTTTACGGCAGGTGAACCGCTCCCTGTTTTTATTTGTAGAATGCCAGCGATGATCTTAGTGCTCCCTGACCTCCACACAGCTCAGAGGGTCAACTCCAAGCTAGTTCCATTGTTCCAACACCACCCATCCATTCTGATAGTTGTTTTCGCTGCTGTATTCTAATAGCCAGTCGTACGGAGCCCATAACCTGGTAAGCCTCTGATCCTTATCCCATAACACCACCTATTTCCTAATCATACAATCTATGAGTTTGAAAAGAGTCGAAATTCAGTGAGTATACTCGCCGTGTAAAAAACTCAGACCCAGTTGAAGTTTCTATGGGTAAAGGAGGTGGGTGTACGCCGAGCAAGCATAAGGCACCAACAGGTGCTTCTGATCAAGATCCTCCAGGCCCAGAAAAGAGCTATCGTTCTACTAGGAGCTTTCGCTTTTCTGGCCACAGCCAAACCGTGAGTGCTACCCCAGTTCAAGATGGGGTCGAACAATCGGCGAAGAAACTGAAGATTTTCCTAGTGTTTTACTCTATGTATGGCCATGTGGAGCTTTTGGCAAAGAGAATGAAGAAAGGGGTTGATTCCGTAGAAGGGGTTGAAGGAGTTCTCTATAGGGTCCCAGAGACACTGGCCTCGGGGGTCTTGGAGCATATGAGGGTGCCTCAGAAGAGCAATGAGGTGCCCATTATATCTGTGGAGGAGCTGGTAGAGGCTGATGGGTTACTCTTTGGGTTTCCGACAAGGTACGGGAGCATGCCAGCGCAGATGACGGCATTTTTTGAGTCAACGTGGGGGCTTTGGGAGCAACAGAAGCTGGCGGGAGTGCCTGCTGGGCTTTTCGTTAGTAGTGGCACACAGGGTGGCGGCCAGGAGACAACAGCGTAAGTCTGGCCTTTGATGTTGGGTGTTGGACAAAATCGAGAGTTTCTGTATGTTGTTTGTGTTTTGCAGCATAAATATTGTGATTATGCTTGTTATTTCTTGTGAGAAGGACAGTTTGAGTATTGTGTTCTTGGTACATTAAGAATTCTGTAGAATTAGATGAGTTGGGAACAATATGGAGGATTAATTTCTTGTTGCATATTGTGGACATGGTTTAGAACTCCTAAGTTTTGGAGGGTTTATGCCATTATCAAGGATATTCGGTGAATCCATTAGGTTCATAATTGCCTTTCTTACCATTAAATTTGAATCAGCTTAGGGATTACCCTTTTATCTCAAGATTCATGTTCCTGTCAGTCACAGCTAGCAAATGTGAAATCAGCATTCCTACTGTAATGATCCTTACTTGCGGCATTTAGTGTCCAATCACCATTCCCATCCATTCTGGATAGTATGTTTTCGCTGCTGTATTCTAATAGCCAGTCGTACGGAGCCCATAACCTGGTAAGCCTCTGATCCTTATCCCATAACACCACCTATTTCCTAATCATACAATCTATGAGTTTGAAAAGAGTCGAAATTCAGTGAGTATACTCGCCGTGTAAAAAACTCAGACCCAGTTGAAGTTTCTATGGGTAAAGGAGGTGGGTGTACGCCGAGCAAGCATAAGGCACCAACAGGTGCTTCTGATCAAGATCCTCCAGGCCCAGAAAAGAGCTATCGTTCTACTAGGAGCTTTCGCTTTTCTGGCCACAGCCAAACCGTGAGTGCTACCCCAGTTCAAGATGGGGTCGAACAATCGGCGAAGAAACTGAAGATTTTCCTAGTGTTTTACTCTATGTATGGCCATGTGGAGCTTTTGGCAAAGAGAATGAAGAAAGGGGTTGATTCCGTAGAAGGGGTTGAAGGAGTTCTCTATAGGGTCCCAGAGACACTGGCCTCGGGGGTCTTGGAGCATATGAGGGTGCCTCAGAAGAGCAATGAGGTGCCCATTATATCTGTGGAGGAGCTGGTAGAGGCTGATGGGTTACTCTTTGGGTTTCCGACAAGGTACGGGAGCATGCCAGCGCAGATGACGGCATTTTTTGAGTCAACGTGGGGGCTTTGGGAGCAACAGAAGCTGGCGGGAGTGCCTGCTGGGCTTTTCGTTAGTAGTGGCACACAGGGTGGCGGCCAGGAGACAACAGCGTAAGTCTGGCCTTTGATGTTGGGTGTTGGACAAAATCGAGAGTTTCTGTATGTTGTTTGTGTTTTGCAGCATAAATATTGTGATTATGCTTGTTATTTCTTGTGAGAAGGACAGTTTGAGTATTGTGTTCTTGGTACATTAAGAATTCTGTAGAATTAGATGAGTTGGGAACAATATGGAGGATTAATTTCTTGTTGCATATTGTGGACATGGTTTAGAACTCCTAAGTTTTGGAGGGTTTATGCCATTATCAAGGATATTCGGTGAATCCATTAGGTTCATAATTGCCTTTCTTACCATTAAATTTGAATCATTTAAAAAAAGAAGAAGAAGCTTATTTGGATCCAATAACAATACCCGATTACCCTTTTATCTCAAGATTCATGTTCCTGTCAGTCACAGCTAGCAAATGTGAAATCAGCATTCCTACTGTAATGATCCTTACTTGCGGCATTTAGTGTCCTTTTCTAAAGGCGTGATCATCTCTATTCTGCAATTGAAACTATAATTCCTTTTCTGTTTTGGTCCAAAACCAGGGATACAAAATTGGCGGGGTCCTTCCTCACTACCAACCTAAGTGAAAGTAGGATTTGGTTCCAGGTTTCTGGAAAAATGCTATGACACTTTGCAGACACTAGCTTGAACCTTCTCAACTATTATGTTGTCGGAGGAGTCAATGTGTGAAACTAATGTCCTCCGGTTTTTCTTCTTTTGGTTGTGGTGTCTTTGGACTTAGGTAAAAACTGACTTCCGATTATCTTCTCAACGCAATGCATACCAATTTTCAGTAAAAGTACAAGGAGTCAGGGGTATCAACATTCAAGGTTTCAAAATTCTGAAGTTGGAAAAGCTAAATTATAGGTGCTTGTTTGTTTTGGTTGTTATTTCAGTTATTTCAATATTTTTATTTGTTGGAGATATGGACTTGGTTTCTGCATTATCATCTAGAAAACTGTCATTTAAGTGATCAAGCTTCATCTCATAAGTTTTGCTGTATTTGCTTACAGTTGGACAGCAATCACTCAGTTAGCCCACCATGGGATGCTTTATGTTCCTATTGGGTACACTTTTGGTGCTGGAATGTTTAAGTTGGACTCCCTCAGAGGTGGATCTCCATATGGTGCGGGTGCATTTTCTGGTGATGGAACTAGAGAACCGAGTGAAACCGAGTTTGCTGTTGCAGAGCATCAGGGCAGGTACATGGCTAGTATAGTCAAGAGATATGTCCGATCTTCTAAACTCGTACCTGGTCACTGACTCATCTATCCTTGCTAAATGGCCATTTCTGTCCAACGCCATTCTTTTCGCCTTTTCAGAATATAAAGTTTCACTTCTTTTTGTGATGGTTTGCAGATATCACGTGTCGATAGATTTCGATAACTGAGCAGCATTTAACCTTATAGCTTGAATACTTCGATTCCATACATAGTTGTTCTCACTTCTTTGATTGTCCAGAATGTTTGTGTCGGTATACGGTTGTGAAAACCTTGTATTCGAATTGTATCAATTATTCTCGTGAATAATCATGAGAGAGCAGCTTTCACCACCAGATGTTTTTTTTTTCTCCTCTCTCGTTGAAGAAATACATTTGACGGTTTTCCAGAAGAAGTGGGACCTAGAACTTTATGAGAGAGCAGCTTTCACACTAAAGAAAGATCTTGCTAAATGGTACCGATCTGATTAGTTAGTGGCCCAAAATCAGAGCAAGCACGGGAAATAATCTGTTCATGATGCAGGATTCATTTTACGAAGATGGTCTGGATCCAATTTCTTGGTTTCCTGATCTGGCAACATTGCAATTAGGAAACACAGCTGAAGACAAGTGCAGACCACAAAGTTAAGAGTTTTCGCATAATTTGCCCAGTCATGGCAGTAAAAGGCAAATGTTCCCCCAAGAAATATAAAGGAAATAAGATACATTACTAATGTCTTGTCCCGGTGATTCACATCAAAATAAAGAAAAATCAGATGACCCCAACCAATAACTGAAACATGTCACAAGTTACACAGCATACAAACATCTTCCAGTTGGCCTTTACATCTCGAAGCTTCATGTCCAAACATCACTCTGGGAAGACCCGCAACCAAATTTACAGCCCTTGCATCTTCAAGCAATGAACTCTGGTGCTTCTATAGACAACGTGGGAAGAGGGTCTGCCCAACATACCCACCAGTCATTGCCCTACGCACGTTGGATTCAAACAACTTCGGATTGTCTCTTAAAACTGCAGCCGCGTCATGATTGAGTGGATCTTCACAATTGGGCTCCTGTGTGTGCAAACAAATTATCATTAAAAGGATCCAAACAAATTGCAGGAATGTACTTGTGAAAGAATAATCCATACAGTGAACAGATGAAATAGCCCGTAAATTATAGTGTTGATATTTAAAACAGGTTTCCAGTCTTCTCTTAGAATGTTGAGGCAGACATTTCCTTCCAAGTCAATATTAGGATGGTACACCTGCATATTGGAGGCACAGTCAAAACTACCTTACCACACAACAGATATTAGTATCAAGAAACAACCATTTTAGAGAATAGGGTGTTGATTCTTTTTACCTTTGTCTTGCACTTAACCTTCGGTGCCTCGTGAGGGTAAATAGGTGAAACTTGGAAAGAGAATATAAATGTGCCACCTCTATCAAGAGAACAAGACATTTAAGCATTCAAAACTTCCACCGTGAGTATATGGGATTGGAATTATCATCAAAACATCATGAGATAACACCCCATCATAAATAGAGGAATACTTCTAACTTTTGTGAGGGATCCTTACAGGTAATATCCTTCATCAGGCCGAATGGTAACCTCGAAGTTCATCAATTCATCCTTGCCGCTGGGAAAGGATATGGTACAAGATTTTGGAAGGTTCAGTTCACTGATATCTGCAAAATGACCAACATAAAGAGTTCAGAACCTACCCTCTACGGTTCTGCCTATATAGCTCTCTGGCAGCTAGTGGGCCAATTATGTACTTTCTGATATGAGAAACTGTATGATATCAATTTGTACAAAAAGACAGATAATGAGGTTTATGAGTAAAGAATAAATGCATGCCAGTGGAATCCTGAAACTTTACCCAAAAAAGTCTTCCAATTAAAAAACAGTTGGCTGAGCTGGTGACCATCTCAGGATGTGTCGACCAAATCCTTCATGTACCGCTAAAGAACCACTTAACTATAATATTCAAGTCATTCAAATGGAAATATAACACTCAAAACCTTTGTGGAGACGCAATTCTCCTGCACTTTGCTTCTTGACGGGTATGTTTCCATTAGCATTCTCTGCAAGTTCCCTTTGTTTTTCCTTCACTTTAAAAAGCTTTATCATTTTTCCTACAGCATAATATTGGAAGCAGATTACAAATGAATGCAGTACCACCAAAACCAAGAAAAAGCTTAGCCATGAAAAAGAGAATTAACTCTTAACTATTCTTAACATCTAAATGGGAAGTCTGTGCATAACAAAATTTCCAAGATCTAATACAAGCATAGCCAGATTCAATATTTTCACTCAAGCCACACTCAACTCCAGCTACACTTTCGAAAATAAGGTTTTGCAGGTGTATTTGCTTTAACTGGTTCGGAGTCCAGCCGTTATTGTAAAGAATTAGGAAGCCCACAAAGGGTAACTTCCTTGAGGCTTTTAGTTACCATTCAAATACCAATTCATCAATTCATGACAAGTAGACCATTATTGCTACAATACTTCAGAAATTCCAATAATATGAGACAACTACACAAATATTTAAATAAGGCACAATAAAAATACAGATCAGCTGTATCAATTCGACCATTACTATATGCTTTTCTTTCCCTCCAGGTGCTTTTAATTTATTCTTACCACAGAACAGAGGAACAAATACTAGCATACAGACCATTCGGCCATTCAAAAAGTACAATCATTGTCTATCTGTCAATGCCTTGCCAATTATCTCATCTAGTATACTATCTCAAAGTCAAAGGGTATATAACTGATTTTCCAACATAATTAAATACCAAAAGGAAAAATTTCACACAGTGGTGTGAATGTGGGGGGTGCACGGTGCCAATCTATATTAGTATGACAAACAGCTAAGACAACTTTCTGCTTATGTAAACAAGCTGTTGTAAGCTTCCTTGCAAGTTCCTCAAAAATTCTTATTCCATAACTTGAGAGAAAAAATCTTGAGAATCCTGCTGGACTATGGAAATATCTTGAAGATAGTTGAGTGAACAAAATCATCCAAACAAAGGCAAGAATCAACATACCCAAGAAACAGGGCCTCAGACACACCCAAAACATTTCAAGAAATTCAAAAGATTTTCCTTCGTTTAAGAGGATTAAAATTGCAACATGATGTATTTTGTGTCAAGAATAAGTCGAGAGACACCAGATGAAATAGCCCGATCTAAAATTATAGTGTGTGATATTTAAAACCGTTTCCAGTCTTCTATATAGAATGTTGAGACACGTCAAAGCCTTCCAAGTATTAGAGATGGTACACCTGATCCTTAGGCACGAGTCTAGAGCTACCTTATGACAACAGAACATGCAGAAAAAGACCCGCTTGAACGGGATTCTCTTTGTTGCCTTGCGCGGGGGTGCCTCGTGGGTGCTTGAGCTTCCAACGAATCAACCATAGATCCTAAAACAATTCAGGGAGGCTTATGGCGTTTCTAAGCAATGAGTTCAAATTGTGACCAACGGCCATCATTGCCAATATAAAGCTTCCACCACGCATGCCAGTGGAATCCTGAAACTTTACCCAAAAAAGTCTTCCAATTAAAAAACAGTTGGCTGAGCTGGTGACCATCTCAGGATGTGTCGACCAAATCCTTCATGTACCGCTAAAGAACCACTTAACTATAATATTCAAGTCATTCAAATGGAAATATAACACTCAAAACCTTTGTGGAGACGCAATTCTCCTGCACTTTGCTTCTTGACGGGTATGTTTCCATTAGCATTCTCTGCAAGTTCCCTTTGTTTTTCCTTCACTTTAAAAAGCTTTATCATTTTTCCTACAGCATAATATTGGAAGCAGATTACAAATGAATGCAGTACCACCAAAACCAAGAAAAAGCTTAGCCATGAAAAAGAGAATTAACTCTTAACTATTCTTAACATCTAAATGGGAAGTCTGTGCATAACAAAATTTCCAAGATCTAATACAAGCATAGCCAGATTCAATATTTTCACTCAAGCCACACTCAACTCCAGCTACACTTTCGAAAATAAGGTTTTGCAGGTGTATTTGCTTTAACTGGTTCGGAGTCCAGCCGTTATTGTAAAGAATTAGGAAGCCCACAAAGGGTAACTTCCTTGAGGCTTTTAGTTACCATTCAAATACCAATTCATCAATTCATGACAAGTAGACCATTATTGCTACAATACTTCAGAAATTCCAATAATATGAGACAACTACACAAATATTTAAATAAGGCACAATAAAAATACAGATCAGCTGTATCAATTCGACCATTACTATATGCTTTTCTTTCCCTCCAGGTGCTTTTAATTTATTCTTACCACAGAACAGAGGAACAAATACTAGCATACAGACCATTCGGCCATTCAAAAAGTACAATCATTGTCTATCTGTCAATGCCTTGCCAATTATCTCATCTAGTATACTATCTCAAAGTCAAAGGGTATATAACTGATTTTCCAACATAATTAAATACCAAAAGGAAAAATTTCACACAG
Source organism: Morella rubra (assembly GCA_003952965.2). NCBI lineage: Eukaryota > Viridiplantae > Streptophyta > Magnoliopsida > Fagales > Myricaceae > Morella > Morella rubra. The sequence continues at coordinate 28,669 of RXIC02000507.1, read as the reverse complement.
TGGTGTGAATGTGGGGGGTGCACGGTGCCAATCTATATTAGTATGACAAACAGCTAAGACAACTTTCTGCTTATGTAAACAAGCTGTTGTAAGCTTCCTTGCAAGTTCCTCAAAAATTCTTATTCCATAACTTGAGAGAAAAAATCTTGAGAATCCTGCTGGACTATGGAAATATCTTGAAGATAGTTGAGTGAACAAAATCATCCAAACAAAGGCAAGAATCAACATACCCAAGAAACAGGGCCTCAGACACACCCAAAACATTTCAAGAAATTCAAAAGATTTTCCTTCGTTTAAGAGACCCATTAACACAAATAACATGATGAGTATTTCCTTGTCAAAAATAGTCGAGAGACACCAATCCAACCTTGTTCTAGTGATCTAACAAGTGAACAAGCATTGTAGCATTAAAGACCGGTAAAAGAAAGCTATTCCACTATATATATCCCTGATTTCACGTCAAAGCAATCACGTGAGAGAGACAATCCTGTAGACACGAGCTAGAGCTAATATGATTTGTGGAACATGCAATAAAAGACCCGCTTGAACGGGAAGGAAATTTTTTTTTTCTTTGTCGCCGGGGGGCGCGGGGTGGGGGGGTGTGTGTGCTTGAGCTTCCAACGAATCAACATAGATCCTAAAACAATTCAGGAGCTTAGCGTTTCTAAGCAATGACAAATTGTGACGGCCATCATTCAATATAAAGCTTCCACCACGATCACCTTGCCTAATGAAAGTTTTGAACTTACCGACCAAAACACCCAGGAGCAACTAACTCGAAAATTCTTAATACATAAAACATACCAGCGATTCATAACACGTGCACGCATGAGGAAAAGAACCTCCTTGACCAATTCGAAAACAAGAACGAAACAGAGTAAAAGTTCCAACTGAATCCAATAGCAAAGAACCCAGAACTTGGCCAAAACCCCCCGCCAGAGTTCCTCCAACCAACAAATCACATCTAATTCACACAACAAGACATATATGTAGAACTACGTCTGTGAAGGTCGAAACCTGGATCGGATTAGCTGAGAGTGATGCGCAGGCAGACAAAACGCGAAAGTTACGATCGCGTGCAACAGAAATTATGGAAGAGAAGAAAAAGAGTGAAGCTTTTACCTTGCGAAAATAATCCGCAGGGCTTTCTTCTTGCGCAGAGAGAGAGAGAGAGAGAGAGAGAGAGAGGGCGATAGCTAAGAAGGAATCTAGCCGAGTATTTTTATTTATAAAGGGTGGGGCCTGGGCTCTCGCTCCTAGCTCTCTCGCTATCTGTCTCTCCCTTTGCCTGCCTGTTTTCTTTCTTTATTTTCTTTCTTCGGGTCAATCATCGTCATCCAATACACACCCCGATTTGGTTTCGTTCGCTTTCGACAATCAATGGGCTGTTCCAATCGATGCTACCGCACCGTTGTCTGTTTCGTCGGGGAAATCCACCAATCAATAACCGCGTGAGGGGCAATGATGTCTTTTCGTTGAAAAGTTGAGGGCGTTCTGGACCTCTGCTAGTTTTGAGCGTCGTTCGTCATGTGTAATTTGCAAATTCAGCGCGTGCAGTCATTCGCGGGGTTGGCGTTGCATGCTTGTGGAATTTTTCCGTCGTTCGTGAACGCGCGTTCCAGAGACCACGCACGTGCATTGGCAAAAATACACGCCGGAACCACGGGATTCGATACCCTGAACAGTAGTGATGTGGCATGGATTAACCGGGTACCGGTTTTCTGAGTTCTTCTCCGTTGCCTTCGAAACAAGACAAACAAGATGAAGTTTCTTGGATTTATAGATCATTACCTAAGTTATAATTCAAATATCAATATCAATGAGTATAAAATGTTCATAGATTAAGTAATGTTGTAAATATAAACTTTTGTTTCTATTGAACTTGTTTTTGCTGTTTCATTATAATCTCTTTAGGAAAGTAACCTACAATTTATTATTATTATTTTGTAATCTGTTTGTCATATATCCTTGACCAGTTTAGAGAAAAATATGCAGAATTTTCAAGGTACATTGAGCATTGAAAATTGTGTTCATTATTATCTTATGATGTTATACAAAAATACTCAATTTTGGGTTTTAACTGACTATCAAGGTGTAAACGGAACATTAGAGAATCATTAGCTTTTTCAATTTTTTTTTTATTTCACAAAATTTATCATCATCCAAACATAACTTGTTCCCCTAAAATTCTTTTAGGTTCTCAATCGAATTTTCCTTTAATCATTAACCTTGTTTTCTGTGGTTAAAAAAAGCTTCAAACCCTATAAACAAGTGCTCTAACAAAAACTTTCAATCCAAGCATGCTTTTATAACTTTCACATTATCCAATGAAATATACTTTTAAATAAATTGTTTATGGATCCCACCACTTTCACAAACTATAAAAAAACATCTCAATAAAATATTTGTAATCATTACAACAAAAATAAATAAATAAATATCTCAAAACCAAAACGAAACATTATCACAAACAACATTTCAATTGCAACTAATTTGTAATTTTTTGAAATAACTACACTTTCTACTGGTCTTGACACATAGTCCATTCAAATTGACAGCAAATTTTTAATCGGACGGTGTAAGATATTTAAAATTAATAATTAGTGGATATAATGTAATAAAAATTAATAAAATATGATTCAAAATGTCAAAACTAATATAATTAGTCTGTATGGTTTATTTATCATTTTTTTATATAAAAAAATTATAAGAATTAGTTGTTATCCATAAAAATATAGAAAGTTTTTATCTGATCAATAAAATTAGATGCATGCAATCTCTCTTGTCGTGAACATACCAAGCAGTTACTTAGCAATACCAGCGTGGGATTTTTGTTTTATAAAAAATTCTAAAAATTTTAAGATTTTTTTATAGAATTGTAAATTTTATATATGTTAGATTTTTATAAATTTTTGTGTAAAAGTTAGTGTAATTTTTTAAAATATTTGATTTTTATTTGAGTTTGTAAAAAAGTGTACAAAATATGATTTAATGTAATTTTTTTAGTAAAAAGATAGTAGAGTTTAGTGAAAAAGTATGGAGAGAGAATATTTATCATAATTTTTTTAAAAAAAATATATTGAAATTTGTGTGAAAAGTTATTGAAATTTGTGTAGAAGAGATTGATATTTGTGTAAGATTTATTTTAAAATTTTGGAATTAGGTTTTGTGAATTTTGTTGCATTCATTGTATCTTATAATATTTTTTGCAAGCTAACATACTCGAGATCTTGAGATGACTCATTAAGATATTGAACAACATGTGATGTAATTGTTAAAATTTAACCTGCCAATTAAATTAACCCATTGAAATTTATTTGTCAAATTCTTCAGAATTTTGAAACGGTCCACGTAGCTGGAGTTGTCGTCATTGGATTTTGTTCTTAATTATATAGTGTTCTAAACTTTTAGAATTATTTTTTGGAAAAACTAACTTTCCTTGGACTGTTTGATTTTTGTCACTGTTACCTAACTTAAAAGTCGATTTAAATGATATTTGGGGCAAGTGTTTGAGTTTTGTTGTACTCCTAGCTCGGTGTGTTTTCTAATTAAGTCAGATTTGTAGCTCAGTGCACAAAAATGGAGTGCAACAGAGTCCTCGTGTTACGTGGTCGTGAAACAATTAACCATTCTTTCGTGGCTTAACTAAATAACCCGTTAAGCCCTCCACAACCAGCAATTTCCAAAACTCACCCCTCCATTTCCATTTTCCAATCCCTGTGAAAGTTCTCATCCTCTCCTCACTCTCACACTTCCCCCCACTCCCCAGAAAAACCCTAACGCCAACCATGTCGAAGTTCCTCCTCTTCCTAACGCTAATCCCTTTCCTTCCACTTCTCTGCACCTCCTTCTCTCCCGAAAACCCTTCTAGTCGCCGAGTCCTTGTCTTGCTCGATGACCTCGCCCTCAAATCATCGCACTCTGTCTACTTCAAGTCCCTCCAGTCCCGCGGGTTCGAGCTCGATTTCAAGCTCGCCGATGATCCCAAGATCGGGCTACAGCGTTACGGCCAGTACCTATACGACGGCTTGATCTTGTTTTGCCCAACGACCGAGCGTAAGTTAGTGTTCTGCTTAATTGCGTGTTTGATCTGTTTGGTTGCTGAGAAAATGAGGAAACGATGTAGAATTTTAGATCTTATTAGCTCACCCGAGACATATGGTTGCAGTAGTTTTGGTTGACTGGAGGTTGACCTCTAAGTTTCATGGTTTAATATGTTTGATTGCTTCAAAATTACCCTTACATTTTATCAGCACACAATCAGGTTTAAAATTTGAAGAGTAGCGATCTGACATGAACTTAGGTTTGCTTGTCTTTTAACTTTTATTTAACACTTATAGTTGATGATTGGCGAAGGTAGTTTGGGAATGTGGAGGCATTTGTTTGAATTATTTGTTTCTAAAAGGTATTGTGTCATATTTGTAGGTTTTGGAGGATCCATTGATCTGGCTGCTATACTAGACTTTGTGGATTCGGGTCATGATTTAATTATCGCGGCTGATACAAATGCATCTGATCTAATCAGAGAAATTGCAACTGAGTGTGGAGTTGATTTCGATGAGGTGCTTATTAATTTCTTCAGCATTTGTCCCTGCCTAAAAGTTTATTTTTCTCCGCTTTCAAACTCCATCCGGTATTTTCGTTTTTCTGTGTGGTTGAATTTAATATTTTTATTAAAAGCTGCGCCAGTTAGACGTATTATTTAAGTTATTCCTGGGCACAGAACCCTGCAGCTATAGTTATCGATCAAGATATCTGCCTTAGTTTTGTGCTTATTTGACTTATTTTTGGTTACAGGACCCTGCAGCTATGGTTATTGACCACACAAGTTATGCAGTCTCTGAAACTGAAGGAGACCATACTTTAATTGCTAGTGACAATTTCATTGAGTCTAATGTAATATTGGGAAGCAAGAAAATTGAGGCAAGTGCTTTGGCTTTGTCAATGCTCGAGTTTGGCATACAGTTAGATTTGTTGCATATCTTTGGAACACTTTTATTCCGATGCCATATGTGTTGTCTCTAGTAATATGTTATTTTCACTTAATTAGACAGGTTCCCTTTCAAGTTTTCTGACTTGTTTTCAAGTTCTTAATTCTTGCTTATTTGTAGCATTCACAATTGGTAGTTTTACAACTCCTTCCAACTTCATATGTGCAGTAGCATAGTATGTTCCTTAAATTTTCCGCCTTGGTACTTTAGTTGGTTTTTCAATGACTGGCTGTACCCTTAGTCATGAAATTATTGTATCCCATCAGTTCTGGTTTTCACTACATTTCATCACAGCCTTAGCTCAGTTTAATACATGTTTGCCACCCCTGATCTACAACTGCCCGTCATTATTCGTTATGCAATTGCAAACTCACTTTTGATTACTGTTCGGATAAATTTCTGACAGGCTCCTGCACTTTTCCAAGGAATTGGCCATTCTTTAAATCCTGCCAATACCCTGGTAAGAGATGACCCGCTCATATACTTTTCCACAGCTAAGAGCAGCAAATGCTTAACAAAAAACTTTCAGCTTTAATTGCTCATGCTTTGCATCAATTCAAATTTCTTATTGCCACTGCACATGATTAGGTGTCGAAAGTTCTTTCAGCTTCTCCGTCAGCATATTCTGCGAATCCAAAGTCTAAGCTGTCAAATCCTCCATCCCTCACTGGATCTGCTATCTCTTTAGTTTCTATTCTTCAGGTATGTTTACAATCAAACTGCCATTGTCCTCTGCTCTTTTTTGTATAGGTGGGAAAGTGAAGGATATCCTTAATATTTAATTTCCTCAGCTCTTAACAAGCTCTTGTTTGATCTTTGTTTTGGTGATTATGAATTAATTTCAATGCTCTATATAATGACATTTAAAACCATAATTGGCCCAAGTGTATCCATATTGTAGAGTTTCTTACATATTTCGTAATTTGTCAGTTTCATTCCAGTGCCGCACTAAAGATATCATCCTGTAACACACTAGGCTTAAGATACAGGCCATAGTGGCATTTCTTTCTTCCTTTTAAAAGAAAATCGTCTACCCGCAAACACAGATGATGTGACCTTTTTCTTTCTTTTTCTTTTGTTTTCAATAACAGTGTCTGACAAAATAACAACTGCCAAGTAGTTCAAGCGTTTGTTCAGATCCCTTTTAGAATGTAGAATTACTTCCAATCAACATCACTGCTTTGACCGTCTATTCTTACACTTTGAATGTGCTGAATCCACATTATTTCATTGTCTCTACGAGCAGGGAACTGCCTCTAATATTTGAACCATCAATTGGGCTTAAGAGTTTGATCCTCTTTCTTACCTATTTTTTTCCTATGCTTGATTCAAATACCAAGTTCCATCAACATATCGGATCTATCCAAGCGCAATGATTTATCCTCCTAATTGGTCTAGAAGAGCTGGCAAAAGTTGGAGCTTTTCTAGCTGCTAGATGTTACCTCAGGGCATGTTTATTTGTGCTTGAATATGGTAAAATTCAGTTGTGTCAAGGAATTTTGATGGAGTAAGACATGCATGTGTGGCTTTGGATGTAAATGATAACTTTTCATTTTCAATAGCTTTGCAGGTTGCTTTGATGCCTTTTACTTTATAGTGTTAGTGAAAATGATATCTTTATAAAATCAGAATAGGCTCAGCTCTTGTTTGTTGCAGGCTAGAAACAATGCTCGGATTTTGATCTCTGGCTCGTTAAGTATGTTCAGCAATCGGTATGTTGTCATTATCAGTTGACCAAGTTTTTCTTGTTGCATGCAATATATTGATACATGGCGATCTTGTTTTCAGATTCTTTAGATCTGAGGTGCAGAAGGCTGGGAGTCCAACTAAGTGAGTAAAACTTTTAGACTTGCCATTGGTTCGTATCTGATATTTGAGAGGATATAGGGAAGCTGGTAGAAAGATCTGACAATTAAATTTTACAGTATCTAGATCTCACTAATATCTTTTCCGTAACTTGCTTAATGAGTCTTGTGATATCTATGACTGAAATGAAGGATGCTATCCTTCTTGAATATTTATTGAGCTCTCAAATAATTTCCTGGTCAAAATGGTTGAATCGTTGCTATGGTAAATATTTCACTTATTTTCTCTTCCTTGTAATCTATTGGTAAATGAAAAAAACTGATTATTTTCTGTTTCAGTTGGAGTTATTACTACGGTTAACAAAAATTGGCCTTATCCAATGAGCATAATATGTTAGTTGTATACGTGGTGAAAATTCAACAATTAATTTGTCATAGATGAACAGAAATATGGTGGTCATACAACATATTGAGGTAGTAACACCATTTACAATTAATGACAGAGTTATCAAATGTATATTGGAGTAGTGACAACTTTTACATGCATGGTCTTTTTGATCGAAAGATCATCTGCCTTTGCTAGAAGCAAAATTGGTTTTTGTAAAAGTGAAATTGATTGTGTGTTTGTTTTGTGACAACAGGCATGAAAAATCAGGTAATGAGCAGTTTTTGACTGAACTCAGCAAATGGGTTTTCCATGAAAGAGGGCACCTCAAGGTCAGCGTCCTAATATTTCGCTTTTGTTTATCATTTCAATTCTTTCTTGATGGGGTTCAAGAAGAAAATAATAGTTGACTTATTGGATGATTTAAACTGTCTTCTGTCTTCAATTCGATTTTTATCTATTACTGGTTGATCATACCAAGACGAATTTATACTATAGGCCATCAATGTACAACACCATAAAGCTGGAGAGGCTGGTGAACCTGCCATGTATAGAATCAATGATGACTTGGTAATTTTACCTTTTAGTTTCATGTGCTTTGAAAATACATAAGCTGTCATTAGTCAGAAAATAATTGTTTTTTTATCTATTACTAATACTTTTTATATCTGGTTAAAGGAATATTCTGTTGAGGTCTATGAGTGGTCTGGTAGAAGTTGGGAACCATACGTTGCTGATGATGTCCAAGTGCAGTTTTACATGATGAGTCCCTATGTTCTGAAGACTTTGTCCACTGACAAGAAGGTAATTTACTAGCCTGGTCATAAGTTACATGTGACTTCAGTTGCTGACTTTCTAGGAACGCCTTTTCTATGTTTTTTGGTCGGTGTGAATGCCTCTTTTTATAATTTTGTTTTCGTGCAGGGTCTTTACTTTACTGCATTCAAGGTTCCAGATGTTTATGGGGTTTTCCAGTTCAAGGTCGAGTACCAAAGGCTTGGATACACGAGCTTGTCCCTGTCAAAGCAGGTAGTTGATCCACTTTGTAAAAGAAAGCATCACCAATTTTGTTACATGTAGAATTGTAAGATAACTCTCTAGGCCACTTTAGAAGCAAACATAGCCTCCTGAGCATGCTTGATATTATTTGCTACCAATTAAACAGACATACCATTCGGGTGAAAGAGTGGCTATACAGAGGTTTAGACAATAATATGAAACATAATCCGATCAAGGTTCCTGTTTACATAGAGTCCAGATAGTTTCAAACATCCTGTTATAAGTTTCAAACATTCTCTTTCCTCTTCTGGCATTGTTAGTTTGCAGTTGTCCTCCTTGCTGGTATCAGGTTTTACCCTCTTGCACGACCATTTTGCAAAGAATTTAATGATTACCGTGGTTCTTGGTTCAAACTTAAAAATGACTGAGAATTAGAAGCATGATATCTGCCTTCTCCGCATGCTATTACTCTTTTACCCCCTTCTCATAACTTACCAAACCATGACGAATCATTACCGCAGGGCATAGTGGGGGAGGTCATAAGTTCCATAAGGTGAAAATTAAGGTCTAAGCTTTTTGAAATGCGATCTGAAAATAAACAACTTTCTACAACTGCAATCTGAGAGTGAAAAACAGATCTGCAACTTGATTGCCATCTTTGACAATTCTAGCCAGTGCGATATTCTATTACAATGTACAAGTGCCTTTTTCCTGGTTTACAATGTATTTGTGATTTTTGAATTACAGATACCTGTCCGGCCCTATAGGCACAATGAATACGAAAGATTTATACCCACAGCTTATCCCTATTATGCGGCATCATTTTCAATGGTACGAAACTCTCTCTTATGGTCAGTCTTGTCTATATTTACTTCTTAGCAACTTATCTTCATAAAAGAAAAATTAAGTGGAGAGGGAATTAGGATTATAGAGTTCTCCTTGAAGTTCCGGCAAAGAGACTTCTCTGCCATGGTCTGTGGTTGCTAGTTTAAATTAATATGCTAGATTAAGACATGCTCTATGTTAACTTGAAAATTTGAATTTTGATGCAGATGGCCGGTTTCTTCATCTTCGCCGCTGTCCACCTATACAACAAGTAGGTGTTGCACCATCGGATATGGAGACAATTTGACATTAGGATTAAGAGCCCACTTTTGGGACTGGAAATTTTGGTTCGGCAATGAAATCATGTTGATGCTTATGATATTAAGGATACATCAATTCTTAGTTGGTAGAAAATGAATCTACGACTATTGCAAAAGTTTATGTATTGTAGTCGTAATCTTTGTCATCAACCCCCTCTTCCATATTTACAAGAAGTCTGAATATGATACTTGACCACTTGCAAATCAGAAAAACTGAAGTTGAAGTCGTTGGAGCATTGATAATTTGATACGAACGCTGGTTGGGTTAGTGTTATAAAAAGTGGTCGAGATAAATATGGCAGAGTAGCAAGTAAAAAACTTAATATGTCGATGAAAATGAACTATATGGCATGTCGGCACTCGTAGTCATCTGCTGCAATGGATAAATTTTAGCTTTAGCTTGGTTTTCCCGTACGTGAAAGCCCCTTAAGTCTCGCAGAGACTCTGTTTTAGCTTGTTTTCGCTCTTTTCGTTTGAGAGATCATTCTCTCAGGCTGTGGGAAACTAGTTTTGCGTGAGGTGTGATCTCATTTAGTGGGGGCTGTTTTACTGATGTTGTAGCTCGATAAGATCTTTCCAGGGAGGTGGGACTGGCTGTGCTGAGCCTAGGGCTAAGTGATTCGGAAGGCGCGATTGGATTTCAAGGGTTAATTCTGGGTGTTTCGCAATAGGTTTAATTACAATTAAGGGCCTTTGAGGTATACAATAGTTGCAAATGAGTCCCTGAAGTAATATTTTTAACAAATAGACAACTGAAGTAGAGTTTAAGTCAAATCGAGACCTTTTTATTTATTTTCCATCAGTTCCATTAATAGTCATTACTGTCAAGGCTTTAAAATCCATATCATAACGAATTAAAAAACGCCACTTGCCACTTGTCTAGTTAAAACATCTATGTCACATCTGCATTATGTATTTGCCAACTCACCGTGTTAATTAAAAAAAGAAAAATAACTTAATGAAACGATGTCATTCTTCCCATTACAGACACTTGATGCAGATGTGACGTAAATGTTTTAATTGGACGGGTGACGTTTTCTAATTCTTTATGACGTGGATTTTAAAGTCCTAACAATAATGACCGTTAACGGGACTAACAAGAAATGGACAGAGAGGCCTCGATTTAACTAAAACTCTAATTCATAAGCTTATTCGTTTAAAACGTTATCTCAATGACTCATTTGCAACTTTCGAAAACTTTAAATGCAATTAAGCCTTCACAATATAATAAAGAAGCCAAATGGTTCCTAGACACTTGACTATTTCAGGATCACACTCTTAGGTGAGTCAAAAATATCAAATATCAAACACCAAAAAGAGTGAACTCGGTCACAGGATATCACATCGAACACCTTACCAAGTACCGATTGGCTTCAGGGCAGTCACAACAATGTTCTCAAGTGAGGTCACCAGCTACCTGATTGGCCTTAGGATCTGGTATAGTGCATGACGTCTAAATGCCTTTAATGGCACACATGTTACCTTAATCCTTTTCACTTGGCCTAATCAGTTCCTTCAGAGGGTGAGGGAAAATGAAAGAAAGAAAACAGATTCTTTCGACCGATCAATGTGATCTTCTGGTTCTTGTAGTGACAATTTTTTTTTTCGCTTTATGTTCAATTAATTAGCTTTCTGACAATCTCGAGAGACTTCTCTGGTTATGAGGTTGCAACACGAACAAGTGCAGCAGCCCGAAGAGAGAGCGTGTGAAAACAGAAAAAGGAAAAAAAAAACCCTGCGGCAGCTTTCAGAAAACCAATTTCCAAGCCCCACAGTTCAAACATCCTCTCAAAAATGGGGTAGACGAAAACAGAAACGTTCAGAAAGGAAAGATACGGAGAAAACAGAAGGAAAATAACAATGCATGTATGGCGAAGTTACTAAGTAAACGCCTCGAAGTGATAAAAAAGAAGGCGCTAATCAGCGAAACTTCCAGATTTGATTTTGGCCTCCCATGAATCAGGTAAGCACTAACGCTTTAGCTTAACTGGGATTATGAAGGCACTTGATCTATCCTACTCACCAAGAGAGTACAAAGCAAAAGAAAGTTCCCAAAAAATTGATTTTTTGCCTTCTAAGGAGAAAGGAAAACCCAGTCGAAAGCCACAGCCCTTCAGCCTCGCTCGCTTGCGCTCTGGTATTCCTCCGCGTCTGTTTAGCTTTCGGCGTGTTTGCTTGTTAGTATTTTTCTCTTTTGGTGTTGAGTCTTGCTTTTGCGTTATGATGTAATAAATATTCTTGTTAATGTAATGCTAATTTGCTCTCTCGAATTCCTGTGGCATGCCTTTCAACATTATTTAACTTTGGTTATATAAAGTTTGGAGCAATACAAATTTTATAATAATATCTATTTATTATGTTATTTATTTTATCTATCTCTTTTTAAATTACACCCTACAATTCTAACTTAAAATCGTAAAAAAAACCGAATTATGTGCAAGTTATTAGCTGTAGATATTTAATGGAAATGATGGCTCTTAGAGGCTTATATGCAAAATAACAAGAACTATAGGGGGCAAAAACAAATACTAAAACGAAGGACAAATATGAAATTACAAGGTTTAGGGTTTCGACTGCTTCCTCGCTGCACGGACTATAAATACTAAACAGACGCGGAGGAATACCAGAGCGCAAGCGAGCGAGGCTGAAGGGCTGTGGCTTTCGACTGGGTTTTCCTTTCTCCTTAGAAGGCAAAAAATCAATTTTTTGGGAACTTTCTTTTGCTTTGTACTCTCTTGGTGAGTAGGATAGATCAAGTGCCTTCATAATCCCAGTTAAGCTAAAGCGTTAGTGCTTACCTGATTCATGGGAGGCCAAAATCAAATCTGGAAGTTTCGCTGATTAGCGCCTTCTTTTTTATCACTTCGAGGCGTTTACTTAGTAACTTCGCCATACATGCATTGTTATTTTCCTTCTGTTTTCTCCGTATCTTTCCTTTCTGAACGTTTCTGTTTTCGTCTACCCCATTTTTGAGAGGATGTTTGAACTGTGGGGCTTGGAAATTGGTTTTCTGAAAGCTGCCGCAGGGTTTTTTTTTTTCCTTTTTCTGTTTTCACACGCTCTCTCTTCGGGCTGCTGCACTTGTTCGTGTTGCAACCTCATAACCAGAGAAGTCTCTCGAGATTGTCAGAAAGCTAATTAATTGAACATAAAGCGAAAAAAAAAATTGTCACTACAAGAACCAGAAGATCACATTGATCGGTCGAAAGAATCTGTTTTCTTTCTTTCATTTTCCCTCACCCTCTGAAGGAACTGATTAGGCCAAGTGAAAAGGATTAAGGTAACATGTGTGCCATTAAAGGCATTTAGACGTCATGCACTATACCAGATCCTAAGGCCAATCAGGTAGCTGGTGACCTCACTTGAGAACATTGTTGTGACTGCCCTGAAGCCAATCGGTACTTGGTAAGGTGTTCGATGTGATATCCTGTGACCGAGTTCACTCTTTTTGGTGTTTGATATTTGATATTTTTGACTCACCTAAGAGTGTGATCCTGAAATAGTCAAGTGTCTAGGAACCATTTGGCTTCTTTATTATATTGTGAAGGCTTAATTGCATTTAAAGTTTTCGAAAGTTGCAAATGAGTCATTGAGATAACGTTTTAAACGAATAAGCTTATGAATTAGAGTTTTAGTTAAATCGAGGCCTCTCTGTCCATTTCTTGTTAGTCCCGTTAACGGTCATTATTGTTAGGACTTTAAAATCCACGTCATAAAGAATTAGAAAACGTCACCCGTCCAATTAAAACATTTACGTCACATCTGCATCAAGTGTCTGTAATGGGAAGAATGACATCGTTTCATTAAGTTATTTTTCTTTTTTTAATTAACACGGTGAGTTGGCAAATACATAATGCAGATGTGACATAGATGTTTTAACTAGACAAGTGGCAAGTGGCGTTTTTTAATTCGTTATGATATGGATTTTAAAGCCTTGACAGTAATGACTATTAATGGAACTGATGGAAAATAAATAAAAAGGTCTCGATTTGACTTAAACTCTACTTCAGTTGTCTATTTGTTAAAAATATTACTTCAGGGACTCATTTGCAACTATTGTATACCTCAAAGGCCCTTAATTGTAATTAAACCTATTGCGAAACACCCAGAATTAACCCTTGAAATCCAATCGCGCCTTCCGAATCACTTAGCCCTAGGCTCAGCACAGCCAGTCCCACCTCCCTGGAAAGATCTTATCGAGCTACAACATCAGTAAAACAGCCCCCACTAAATGAGATCACACCTCACGCAAAACTAGTTTCCCACAGCCTGAGAGAATGATCTCTCAAACGAAAAGAGCGAAAACAAGCTAAAACAGAGTCTCTGCGAGACTTAAGGGGCTTTCACGTACGGGAAAACCAAGCTAAAGCTAAAATTTATCCATTGCAGCAGATGACTACGAGTGCCGACATGCCATATAGTTCATTTTCATCGACATATTAAGTTTTTTACTTGCTACTCTGCCATATTTATCTCGACCACTTTTTATAACACTAACCCAACCAGCGTTCGTATCAAATTATCAATGCTCCAACGACTTCAACTTCAGTTTTTCTGATTTGCAAGTGGTCAAGTATCATATTCAGACTTCTTGTAAATATGGAAGAGGGGGTTGATGACAAAGATTACGACTACAATACATAAACTTTTGCAATAGTCGTAGATTCATTTTCTACCAACTAAGAATTGATGTATCCTTAATATCATAAGCATCAACATGATTTCATTGCCGAACCAAAATTTCCAGTCCCAAAAGTGGGCTCTTAATCCTAATGTCAAATTGTCTCCATATCCGATGGTGCAACACCTACTTGTTGTATAGGTGGACAGCGGCGAAGATGAAGAAACCGGCCATCTGCATCAAAATTCAAATTTTCAAGTTAACATAGAGCATGTCTTAATCTAGCATATTAATTTAAACTAGCAACCACAGACCATGGCAGAGAAGTCTCTTTGCCGGAACTTCAAGGAGAACTCTATAATCCTAATTCCCTCTCCACTTAATTTTTCTTTTATGAAGATAAGTTGCTAAGAAGTAAATATAGACAAGACTGACCATAAGAGAGAGTTTCGTACCATTGAAAATGATGCCGCATAATAGGGATAAGCTGTGGGTATAAATCTTTCGTATTCATTGTGCCTATAGGGCCGGACAGGTATCTGTAATTCAAAAATCACAAATACATTGTAAACCAGGAAAAAGGCACTTGTACATTGTAATAGAATATCGCACTGGCTAGAATTGTCAAAGATGGCAATCAAGTTGCAGATCTGTTTTTCACTCTCAGATTGCAGTTGTAGAAAGTTGTTTATTTTCAGATCGCATTTCAAAAAGCTTAGACCTTAATTTTCACCTTATGGAACTTATGACCTCCCCCACTATGCCCTGCGGTAATGATTCGTCATGGTTTGGTAAGTTATGAGAAGGGGGTAAAAGAGTAATAGCATGCGGAGAAGGCAGATATCATGCTTCTAATTCTCAGTCATTTTTAAGTTTGAACCAAGAACCACGGTAATCATTAAATTCTTTGCAAAATGGTCGTGCAAGAGGGTAAAACCTGATACCAGCAAGGAGGACAACTGCAAACTAACAATGCCAGAAGAGGAAAGAGAATGTTTGAAACTTATAACAGGATGTTTGAAACTATCTGGACTCTATGTAAACAGGAACCTTGATCGGATTATGTTTCATATTATTGTCTAAACCTCTGTATAGCCACTCTTTCACCCGAATGGTATGTCTGTTTAATTGGTAGCAAATAATATCAAGCATGCTCAGGAGGCTATGTTTGCTTCTAAAGTGGCCTAGAGAGTTATCTTACAATTCTACATGTAACAAAATTGGTGATGCTTTCTTTTACAAAGTGGATCAACTACCTGCTTTGACAGGGACAAGCTCGTGTATCCAAGCCTTTGGTACTCGACCTTGAACTGGAAAACCCCATAAACATCTGGAACCTTGAATGCAGTAAAGTAAAGACCCTGCACGAAAACAAAATTATAAAAAGAGGCATTCACACCGACCAAAAAACATAGAAAAGGCGTTCCTAGAAAGTCAGCAACTGAAGTCACATGTAACTTATGACCAGGCTAGTAAATTACCTTCTTGTCAGTGGACAAAGTCTTCAGAACATAGGGACTCATCATGTAAAACTGCACTTGGACATCATCAGCAACGTATGGTTCCCAACTTCTACCAGACCACTCATAGACCTCAACAGAATATTCCTTTAACCAGATATAAAAAGTATTAGTAATAGATAAAAAAACAATTATTTTCTGACTAATGACAGCTTATGTATTTTCAAAGCACATGAAACTAAAAGGTAAAATTACCAAGTCATCATTGATTCTATACATGGCAGGTTCACCAGCCTCTCCAGCTTTATGGTGTTGTACATTGATGGCCTATAGTATAAATTCGTCTTGGTATGATCAACCAGTAATAGATAAAAATCGAATTGAAGACAGAAGACAGTTTAAATCATCCAATAAGTCAACTATTATTTTCTTCTTGAACCCCATCAAGAAAGAATTGAAATGATAAACAAAAGCGAAATATTAGGACGCTGACCTTGAGGTGCCCTCTTTCATGGAAAACCCATTTGCTGAGTTCAGTCAAAAACTGCTCATTACCTGATTTTTCATGCCTGTTGTCACAAAACAAACACACAATCAATTTCACTTTTACAAAAACCAATTTTGCTTCTAGCAAAGGCAGATGATCTTTCGATCAAAAAGACCATGCATGTAAAAGTTGTCACTACTCCAATATACATTTGATAACTCTGTCATTAATTGTAAATGGTGTTACTACCTCAATATGTTGTATGACCACCATATTTCTGTTCATCTATGACAAATTAATTGTTGAATTTTCACCACGTATACAACTAACATATTATGCTCATTGGATAAGGCCAATTTTTGTTAACCGTAGTAATAACTCCAACTGAAACAGAAAATAATCAGTTTTTTTCATTTACCAATAGATTACAAGGAAGAGAAAATAAGTGAAATATTTACCATAGCAACGATTCAACCATTTTGACCAGGAAATTATTTGAGAGCTCAATAAATATTCAAGAAGGATAGCATCCTTCATTTCAGTCATAGATATCACAAGACTCATTAAGCAAGTTACGGAAAAGATATTAGTGAGATCTAGATACTGTAAAATTTAATTGTCAGATCTTTCTACCAGCTTCCCTATATCCTCTCAAATATCAGATACGAACCAATGGCAAGTCTAAAAGTTTTACTCACTTAGTTGGACTCCCAGCCTTCTGCACCTCAGATCTAAAGAATCTGAAAACAAGATCGCCATGTATCAATATATTGCATGCAACAAGAAAAACTTGGTCAACTGATAATGACAACATACCGATTGCTGAACATACTTAACGAGCCAGAGATCAAAATCCGAGCATTGTTTCTAGCCTGCAACAAACAAGAGCTGAGCCTATTCTGATTTTATAAAGATATCATTTTCACTAACACTATAAAGTAAAAGGCATCAAAGCAACCTGCAAAGCTATTGAAAATGAAAAGTTATCATTTACATCCAAAGCCACACATGCATGTCTTACTCCATCAAAATTCCTTGACACAACTGAATTTTACCATATTCAAGCACAAATAAACATGCCCTGAGGTAACATCTAGCAGCTAGAAAAGCTCCAACTTTTGCCAGCTCTTCTAGACCAATTAGGAGGATAAATCATTGCGCTTGGATAGATCCGATATGTTGATGGAACTTGGTATTTGAATCAAGCATAGGAAAAAAATAGGTAAGAAAGAGGATCAAACTCTTAAGCCCAATTGATGGTTCAAATATTAGAGGCAGTTCCCTGCTCGTAGAGACAATGAAATAATGTGGATTCAGCACATTCAAAGTGTAAGAATAGACGGTCAAAGCAGTGATGTTGATTGGAAGTAATTCTACATTCTAAAAGGGATCTGAACAAACGCTTGAACTACTTGGCAGTTGTTATTTTGTCAGACACTGTTATTGAAAACAAAAGAAAAAGAAAGAAAAAGGTCACATCATCTGTGTTTGCGGGTAGACGATTTTCTTTTAAAAGGAAGAAAGAAATGCCACTATGGCCTGTATCTTAAGCCTAGTGTGTTACAGGATGATATCTTTAGTGCGGCACTGGAATGAAACTGACAAATTACGAAATATGTAAGAAACTCTACAATATGGATACACTTGGGCCAATTATGGTTTTAAATGTCATTATATAGAGCATTGAAATTAATTCATAATCACCAAAACAAAGATCAAACAAGAGCTTGTTAAGAGCTGAGGAAATTAAATATTAAGGATATCCTTCACTTTCCCACCTATACAAAAAAGAGCAGAGGACAATGGCAGTTTGATTGTAAACATACCTGAAGAATAGAAACTAAAGAGATAGCAGATCCAGTGAGGGATGGAGGATTTGACAGCTTAGACTTTGGATTCGCAGAATATGCTGACGGAGAAGCTGAAAGAACTTTCGACACCTAATCATGTGCAGTGGCAATAAGAAATTTGAATTGATGCAAAGCATGAGCAATTAAAGCTGAAAGTTTTTTGTTAAGCATTTGCTGCTCTTAGCTGTGGAAAAGTATATGAGCGGGTCATCTCTTACCAGGGTATTGGCAGGATTTAAAGAATGGCCAATTCCTTGGAAAAGTGCAGGAGCCTGTCAGAAATTTATCCGAACAGTAATCAAAAGTGAGTTTGCAATTGCATAACGAATAATGACGGGCAGTTGTAGATCAGGGGTGGCAAACATGTATTAAACTGAGCTAAGGCTGTGATGAAATGTAGTGAAAACCAGAACTGATGGGATACAATAATTTCATGACTAAGGGTACAGCCAGTCATTGAAAAACCAACTAAAGTACCAAGGCGGAAAATTTAAGGAACATACTATGCTACTGCACATATGAAGTTGGAAGGAGTTGTAAAACTACCAATTGTGAATGCTACAAATAAGCAAGAATTAAGAACTTGAAAACAAGTCAGAAAACTTGAAAGGGAACCTGTCTAATTAAGTGAAAATAACATATTACTAGAGACAACACATATGGCATCGGAATAAAAGTGTTCCAAAGATATGCAACAAATCTAACTGTATGCCAAACTCGAGCATTGACAAAGCCAAAGCACTTGCCTCAATTTTCTTGCTTCCCAATATTACATTAGACTCAATGAAATTGTCACTAGCAATTAAAGTATGGTCTCCTTCAGTTTCAGAGACTGCATAACTTGTGTGGTCAATAACCATAGCTGCAGGGTCCTGTAACCAAAAATAAGTCAAATAAGCACAAAACTAAGGCAGATATCTTGATCGATAACTATAGCTGCAGGGTTCTGTGCCCAGGAATAACTTAAATAATACGTCTAACTGGCGCAGCTTTTAATAAAAATATTAAATTCAACCACACAGAAAAACGAAAATACCGGATGGAGTTTGAAAGCGGAGAAAAATAAACTTTTAGGCAGGGACAAATGCTGAAGAAATTAATAAGCACCTCATCGAAATCAACTCCACACTCAGTTGCAATTTCTCTGATTAGATCAGATGCATTTGTATCAGCCGCGATAATTAAATCATGACCCGAATCCACAAAGTCTAGTATAGCAGCCAGATCAATGGATCCTCCAAAACCTACAAATATGACACAATACCTTTTAGAAACAAATAATTCAAACAAATGCCTCCACATTCCCAAACTACCTTCGCCAATCATCAACTATAAGTGTTAAATAAAAGTTAAAAGACAAGCAAACCTAAGTTCATGTCAGATCGCTACTCTTCAAATTTTAAACCTGATTGTGTGCTGATAAAATGTAAGGGTAATTTTGAAGCAATCAAACATATTAAACCATGAAACTTAGAGGTCAACCTCCAGTCAACCAAAACTACTGCAACCATATGTCTCGGGTGAGCTAATAAGATCTAAAATTCTACATCGTTTCCTCATTTTCTCAGCAACCAAACAGATCAAACACGCAATTAAGCAGAACACTAACTTACGCTCGGTCGTTGGGCAAAACAAGATCAAGCCGTCGTATAGGTACTGGCCGTAACGCTGTAGCCCGATCTTGGGATCATCGGCGAGCTTGAAATCGAGCTCGAACCCGCGGGACTGGAGGGACTTGAAGTAGACAGAGTGCGATGATTTGAGGGCGAGGTCATCGAGCAAGACAAGGACTCGGCGACTAGAAGGGTTTTCGGGAGAGAAGGAGGTGCAGAGAAGTGAAGGAAAGGGATTAGCGTTAGGAAGAGGAGGAACTTCGACATGGTTGGCGTTAGGGTTTTTCTGGGGAGTGGGGGGAAGTGTGAGAGTGAGGAGAGGATGAGAACTTTCACAGGGATTGGAAAATGGAAATGGAGGGGTGAGTTTTGGAAATTGCTGGTTGTGGAGGGCTTAACGGGTTATTTAGTTAAGCCACGAAAGAATGGTTAATTGTTTCACGACCACGTAACACGAGGACTCTGTTGCACTCCATTTTTGTGCACTGAGCTACAAATCTGACTTAATTAGAAAACACACCGAGCTAGGAGTACAACAAAACTCAAACACTTGCCCCAAATATCATTTAAATCGACTTTTAAGTTAGGTAACAGTGACAAAAATCAAACAGTCCAAGGAAAGTTAGTTTTTCCAAAAAATAATTCTAAAAGTTTAGAACACTATATAATTAAGAACAAAATCCAATGACGACAACTCCAGCTACGTGGACCGTTTCAAAATTCTGAAGAATTTGACAAATAAATTTCAATGGGTTAATTTAATTGGCAGGTTAAATTTTAACAATTACATCACATGTTGTTCAATATCTTAATGAGTCATCTCAAGATCTCGAGTATGTTAGCTTGCAAAAAATATTATAAGATACAATGAATGCAACAAAATTCACAAAACCTAATTCCAAAATTTTAAAATAAATCTTACACAAATATCAATCTCTTCTACACAAAATTTCAATAACTTTTCACACAAATTCAATATATTTTTTTTAAAAAAATTATGATAAATATTCTCTCTCCATACTTTTTCACTAAACTCTACTATCTTTTTATTAAAAAATTACATTAAATCATATTTTGTACACTTTTTTACAAACTCAAATAAAAATCAAATATTTTTAAAAAATTTCACTAACTTTTACACAAAAATTTATAAAAATCTAACATATATAAAATTTACAATTCTATAAAAAAATCTTAAAAATTTTTAGAATTTTTTATAAAAAAAAAATCCCACGCTGGTATTGCTAAGTAACTGCTTGGTATGTTCACGACAAGAGAGATTGCATGCATCTAATTTTATTGATCAGATAAAAACTTTCTATATTTTTATGGATAACAACTAATTCTTATAATTTTTTTATATAAAAAAATGATAAATAAACCATACAGACTAATTATATTAGTTTTGACATTTTGAATCATATTTTATTAATTTTTATTACATTATATCCACTAATTATTAATTTTAAATATCTTACACCGTCCGATTAAAAATTTGCTGTCAATTTGAATGGACTATGTGTCAAGACCAGTAGAAAGTGTAGTTATTTCAAAAAATTACAAATTAGTTGCAATTGAAATGTTGTTTGTGATAATGTTTCGTTTTGGTTTTGAGATATTTATTTATTTATTTTTGTTGTAATGATTACAAATATTTTATTGAGATGTTTTTTTATAGTTTGTGAAAGTGGTGGGATCCATAAACAATTTATTTAAAAGTATATTTCATTGGATAATGTGAAAGTTATAAAAGCATGCTTGGATTGAAAGTTTTTGTTAGAGCACTTGTTTATAGGGTTTGAAGCTTTTTTTAACCACAGAAAACAAGGTTAATGATTAAAGGAAAATTCGATTGAGAACCTAAAAGAATTTTAGGGGAACAAGTTATGTTTGGATGATGATAAATTTTGTGAAATAAAAAAAAAATTGAAAAAGCTAATGATTCTCTAATGTTCCGTTTACACCTTGATAGTCAGTTAAAACCCAAAATTGAGTATTTTTGTATAACATCATAAGATAATAATGAACACAATTTTCAATGCTCAATGTACCTTGAAAATTCTGCATATTTTTCTCTAAACTGGTCAAGGATATATGACAAACAGATTACAAAATAATAATAATAAATTGTAGGTTACTTTCCTAAAGAGATTATAATGAAACAGCAAAAACAAGTTCAATAGAAACAAAAGTTTATATTTACAACATTACTTAATCTATGAACATTTTATACTCATTGATATTGATATTTGAATTATAACTTAGGTAATGATCTATAAATCCAAGAAACTTCATCTTGTTTGTCTTGTTTCGAAGGCAACGGAGAAGAACTCAGAAAACCGGTACCCGGTTAATCCATGCCACATCACTACTGTTCAGGGTATCGAATCCCGTGGTTCCGGCGTGTATTTTTGCCAATGCACGTGCGTGGTCTCTGGAACGCGCGTTCACGAACGACGGAAAAATTCCACAAGCATGCAACGCCAACCCCGCGAATGACTGCACGCGCTGAATTTGCAAATTACACATGACGAACGACGCTCAAAACTAGCAGAGGTCCAGAACGCCCTCAACTTTTCAACGAAAAGACATCATTGCCCCTCACGCGGTTATTGATTGGTGGATTTCCCCGACGAAACAGACAACGGTGCGGTAGCATCGATTGGAACAGCCCATTGATTGTCGAAAGCGAACGAAACCAAATCGGGGTGTGTATTGGATGACGATGATTGACCCGAAGAAAGAAAATAAAGAAAGAAAACAGGCAGGCAAAGGGAGAGACAGATAGCGAGAGAGCTAGGAGCGAGAGCCCAGGCCCCACCCTTTATAAATAAAAATACTCGGCTAGATTCCTTCTTAGCTATCGCCCTCTCTCTCTCTCTCTCTCTCTCTCTCTCTCTGCGCAAGAAGAAAGCCCTGCGGATTATTTTCGCAAGGTAAAAGCTTCACTCTTTTTCTTCTCTTCCATAATTTCTGTTGCACGCGATCGTAACTTTCGCGTTTTGTCTGCCTGCGCATCACTCTCAGCTAATCCGATCCAGGTTTCGACCTTCACAGACGTAGTTCTACATATATGTCTTGTTGTGTGAATTAGATGTGATTTGTTGGTTGGAGGAACTCTGGCGGGGGGTTTTGGCCAAGTTCTGGGTTCTTTGCTATTGGATTCAGTTGGAACTTTTACTCTGTTTCGTTCTTGTTTTCGAATTGGTCAAGGAGGTTCTTTTCCTCATGCGTGCACGTGTTATGAATCGCTGGTATGTTTTATGTATTAAGAATTTTCGAGTTAGTTGCTCCTGGGTGTTTTGGTCGGTAAGTTCAAAACTTTCATTAGGCAAGGTGATCGTGGTGGAAGCTTTATATTGAATGATGGCCGTCACAATTTGTCATTGCTTAGAAACGCTAAGCTCCTGAATTGTTTTAGGATCTATGTTGATTCGTTGGAAGCTCAAGCACACACACCCCCCCACCCCGCGCCCCCCGGCGACAAAGAAAAAAAAAATTTCCTTCCCGTTCAAGCGGGTCTTTTATTGCATGTTCCACAAATCATATTAGCTCTAGCTCGTGTCTACAGGATTGTCTCTCTCACGTGATTGCTTTGACGTGAAATCAGGGATATATATAGTGGAATAGCTTTCTTTTACCGGTCTTTAATGCTACAATGCTTGTTCACTTGTTAGATCACTAGAACAAGGTTGGATTGGTGTCTCTCGACTATTTTTGACAAGGAAATACTCATCATGTTATTTGTGTTAATGGGTCTCTTAAACGAAGGAAAATCTTTTGAATTTCTTGAAATGTTTTGGGTGTGTCTGAGGCCCTGTTTCTTGGGTATGTTGATTCTTGCCTTTGTTTGGATGATTTTGTTCACTCAACTATCTTCAAGATATTTCCATAGTCCAGCAGGATTCTCAAGATTTTTTCTCTCAAGTTATGGAATAAGAATTTTTGAGGAACTTGCAAGGAAGCTTACAACAGCTTGTTTACATAAGCAGAAAGTTGTCTTAGCTGTTTGTCATACTAATATAGATTGGCACCGTGCACCCCCCACATTCACACCACTGTGTGAAATTTTTCCTTTTGGTATTTAATTATGTTGGAAAATCAGTTATATACCCTTTGACTTTGAGATAGTATACTAGATGAGATAATTGGCAAGGCATTGACAGATAGACAATGATTGTACTTTTTGAATGGCCGAATGGTCTGTATGCTAGTATTTGTTCCTCTGTTCTGTGGTAAGAATAAATTAAAAGCACCTGGAGGGAAAGAAAAGCATATAGTAATGGTCGAATTGATACAGCTGATCTGTATTTTTATTGTGCCTTATTTAAATATTTGTGTAGTTGTCTCATATTATTGGAATTTCTGAAGTATTGTAGCAATAATGGTCTACTTGTCATGAATTGATGAATTGGTATTTGAATGGTAACTAAAAGCCTCAAGGAAGTTACCCTTTGTGGGCTTCCTAATTCTTTACAATAACGGCTGGACTCCGAACCAGTTAAAGCAAATACACCTGCAAAACCTTATTTTCGAAAGTGTAGCTGGAGTTGAGTGTGGCTTGAGTGAAAATATTGAATCTGGCTATGCTTGTATTAGATCTTGGAAATTTTGTTATGCACAGACTTCCCATTTAGATGTTAAGA
Organism: Morella rubra; assembly: GCA_003952965.2. Taxonomy (NCBI): domain Eukaryota; kingdom Viridiplantae; phylum Streptophyta; class Magnoliopsida; order Fagales; family Myricaceae; genus Morella; species Morella rubra. The sequence continues at coordinate 4,667 of RXIC02000507.1, read as the reverse complement.
ATAGTTAAGAGTTAATTCTCTTTTTCATGGCTAAGCTTTTTCTTGGTTTTGGTGGTACTGCATTCATTTGTAATCTGCTTCCAATATTATGCTGTAGGAAAAATGATAAAGCTTTTTAAAGTGAAGGAAAAACAAAGGGAACTTGCAGAGAATGCTAATGGAAACATACCCGTCAAGAAGCAAAGTGCAGGAGAATTGCGTCTCCACAAAGGTTTTGAGTGTTATATTTCCATTTGAATGACTTGAATATTATAGTTAAGTGGTTCTTTAGCGGTACATGAAGGATTTGGTCGACACATCCTGAGATGGTCACCAGCTCAGCCAACTGTTTTTTAATTGGAAGACTTTTTTGGGTAAAGTTTCAGGATTCCACTGGCATGCATTTATTCTTTACTCATAAACCTCATTATCTGTCTTTTTGTACAAATTGATATCATACAGTTTCTCATATCAGAAAGTACATAATTGGCCCACTAGCTGCCAGAGAGCTATATAGGCAGAACCGTAGAGGGTAGGTTCTGAACTCTTTATGTTGGTCATTTTGCAGATATCAGTGAACTGAACCTTCCAAAATCTTGTACCATATCCTTTCCCAGCGGCAAGGATGAATTGATGAACTTCGAGGTTACCATTCGGCCTGATGAAGGATATTACCTGTAAGGATCCCTCACAAAAGTTAGAAGTATTCCTCTATTTATGATGGGGTGTTATCTCATGATGTTTTGATGATAATTCCAATCCCATATACTCACGGTGGAAGTTTTGAATGCTTAAATGTCTTGTTCTCTTGATAGAGGTGGCACATTTATATTCTCTTTCCAAGTTTCACCTATTTACCCTCACGAGGCACCGAAGGTTAAGTGCAAGACAAAGGTAAAAAGAATCAACACCCTATTCTCTAAAATGGTTGTTTCTTGATACTAATATCTGTTGTGTGGTAAGGTAGTTTTGACTGTGCCTCCAATATGCAGGTGTACCATCCTAATATTGACTTGGAAGGAAATGTCTGCCTCAACATTCTAAGAGAAGACTGGAAACCTGTTTTAAATATCAACACTATAATTTACGGGCTATTTCATCTGTTCACTGTATGGATTATTCTTTCACAAGTACATTCCTGCAATTTGTTTGGATCCTTTTAATGATAATTTGTTTGCACACACAGGAGCCCAATTGTGAAGATCCACTCAATCATGACGCGGCTGCAGTTTTAAGAGACAATCCGAAGTTGTTTGAATCCAACGTGCGTAGGGCAATGACTGGTGGGTATGTTGGGCAGACCCTCTTCCCACGTTGTCTATAGAAGCACCAGAGTTCATTGCTTGAAGATGCAAGGGCTGTAAATTTGGTTGCGGGTCTTCCCAGAGTGATGTTTGGACATGAAGCTTCGAGATGTAAAGGCCAACTGGAAGATGTTTGTATGCTGTGTAACTTGTGACATGTTTCAGTTATTGGTTGGGGTCATCTGATTTTTCTTTATTTTGATGTGAATCACCGGGACAAGACATTAGTAATGTATCTTATTTCCTTTATATTTCTTGGGGGAACATTTGCCTTTTACTGCCATGACTGGGCAAATTATGCGAAAACTCTTAACTTTGTGGTCTGCACTTGTCTTCAGCTGTGTTTCCTAATTGCAATGTTGCCAGATCAGGAAACCAAGAAATTGGATCCAGACCATCTTCGTAAAATGAATCCTGCATCATGAACAGATTATTTCCCGTGCTTGCTCTGATTTTGGGCCACTAACTAATCAGATCGGTACCATTTAGCAAGATCTTTCTTTAGTGTGAAAGCTGCTCTCTCATAAAGTTCTAGGTCCCACTTCTTCTGGAAAACCGTCAAATGTATTTCTTCAACGAGAGAGGAGAAAAAAAAAACATCTGGTGGTGAAAGCTGCTCTCTCATGATTATTCACGAGAATAATTGATACAATTCGAATACAAGGTTTTCACAACCGTATACCGACACAAACATTCTGGACAATCAAAGAAGTGAGAACAACTATGTATGGAATCGAAGTATTCAAGCTATAAGGTTAAATGCTGCTCAGTTATCGAAATCTATCGACACGTGATATCTGCAAACCATCACAAAAAGAAGTGAAACTTTATATTCTGAAAAGGCGAAAAGAATGGCGTTGGACAGAAATGGCCATTTAGCAAGGATAGATGAGTCAGTGACCAGGTACGAGTTTAGAAGATCGGACATATCTCTTGACTATACTAGCCATGTACCTGCCCTGATGCTCTGCAACAGCAAACTCGGTTTCACTCGGTTCTCTAGTTCCATCACCAGAAAATGCACCCGCACCATATGGAGATCCACCTCTGAGGGAGTCCAACTTAAACATTCCAGCACCAAAAGTGTACCCAATAGGAACATAAAGCATCCCATGGTGGGCTAACTGAGTGATTGCTGTCCAACTGTAAGCAAATACAGCAAAACTTATGAGATGAAGCTTGATCACTTAAATGACAGTTTTCTAGATGATAATGCAGAAACCAAGTCCATATCTCCAACAAATAAAAATATTGAAATAACTGAAATAACAACCAAAACAAACAAGCACCTATAATTTAGCTTTTCCAACTTCAGAATTTTGAAACCTTGAATGTTGATACCCCTGACTCCTTGTACTTTTACTGAAAATTGGTATGCATTGCGTTGAGAAGATAATCGGAAGTCAGTTTTTACCTAAGTCCAAAGACACCACAACCAAAAGAAGAAAAACCGGAGGACATTAGTTTCACACATTGACTCCTCCGACAACATAATAGTTGAGAAGGTTCAAGCTAGTGTCTGCAAAGTGTCATAGCATTTTTCCAGAAACCTGGAACCAAATCCTACTTTCACTTAGGTTGGTAGTGAGGAAGGACCCCGCCAATTTTGTATCCCTGGTTTTGGACCAAAACAGAAAAGGAATTATAGTTTCAATTGCAGAATAGAGATGATCACGCCTTTAGAAAAGGACACTAAATGCCGCAAGTAAGGATCATTACAGTAGGAATGCTGATTTCACATTTGCTAGCTGTGACTGACAGGAACATGAATCTTGAGATAAAAGGGTAATCGGGTATTGTTATTGGATCCAAATAAGCTTCTTCTTCTTTTTTTAAATGATTCAAATTTAATGGTAAGAAAGGCAATTATGAACCTAATGGATTCACCGAATATCCTTGATAATGGCATAAACCCTCCAAAACTTAGGAGTTCTAAACCATGTCCACAATATGCAACAAGAAATTAATCCTCCATATTGTTCCCAACTCATCTAATTCTACAGAATTCTTAATGTACCAAGAACACAATACTCAAACTGTCCTTCTCACAAGAAATAACAAGCATAATCACAATATTTATGCTGCAAAACACAAACAACATACAGAAACTCTCGATTTTGTCCAACACCCAACATCAAAGGCCAGACTTACGCTGTTGTCTCCTGGCCGCCACCCTGTGTGCCACTACTAACGAAAAGCCCAGCAGGCACTCCCGCCAGCTTCTGTTGCTCCCAAAGCCCCCACGTTGACTCAAAAAATGCCGTCATCTGCGCTGGCATGCTCCCGTACCTTGTCGGAAACCCAAAGAGTAACCCATCAGCCTCTACCAGCTCCTCCACAGATATAATGGGCACCTCATTGCTCTTCTGAGGCACCCTCATATGCTCCAAGACCCCCGAGGCCAGTGTCTCTGGGACCCTATAGAGAACTCCTTCAACCCCTTCTACGGAATCAACCCCTTTCTTCATTCTCTTTGCCAAAAGCTCCACATGGCCATACATAGAGTAAAACACTAGGAAAATCTTCAGTTTCTTCGCCGATTGTTCGACCCCATCTTGAACTGGGGTAGCACTCACGGTTTGGCTGTGGCCAGAAAAGCGAAAGCTCCTAGTAGAACGATAGCTCTTTTCTGGGCCTGGAGGATCTTGATCAGAAGCACCTGTTGGTGCCTTATGCTTGCTCGGCGTACACCCACCTCCTTTACCCATAGAAACTTCAACTGGGTCTGAGTTTTTTACACGGCGAGTATACTCACTGAATTTCGACTCTTTTCAAACTCATAGATTGTATGATTAGGAAATAGGTGGTGTTATGGGATAAGGATCAGAGGCTTACCAGGTTATGGGCTCCGTACGACTGGCTATTAGAATACAGCAGCGAAAACAACTATCAGAATGGATGGGTGGTGTTGGAACAATGGAACTAGCTTGGAGTTGACCCTCTGAGCTGTGTGGAGGTCAGGGAGCACTAAGATCATCGCTGGCATTCTACAAATAAAAACAGGGAGCGGTTCACCTGCCGTAAAAAGAAAGGGTGCGATTTATCGAGAGTGTAATAAATAAAGGCTAAATGGGTAGTTTTAATACGTGGTCATCTGAATGGAATGGTTCACCGTAACCTTCGACGAGATGCACCTCTTTTAGTGGTCATGGAACTATCAAACTTGTCATCCACGATGGTGACGGTGATGGCGACGGACAAGCATCTTGCCTTGGGTTCCTGTTTTGTGGGATCCAAATTCGGTTTACATTTTCCACATTGACCCATACCATGTATTATTTGGGCTTTAGAAATCATTTATTTTAGGTTTTGTTTCTACTTTGAGCGGCTCTCTGTGGGGGGATATTTGATTAAAAACTTGTGCATTTGGGCTAATCTTTAGCC
>RXIC02000503.1:226157-287234 GCA_003952965.2 Morella rubra | reverse complement strand
ATGGATGAAGAGCTGCAATTTCTAGATGTAAAAAGAAGAATTCCCTATAGTTTCCATTATGGGATTCCAGAATAGCATGAATTCTAGTTTTTGGCAACTCTTGTATCGCTATGCGAAAATGATGTTGCTATAGTGCTTCTTTTAAATTCTCCCTAATGGTTTTATTAAATCAGTCTCAATGATGAACTTTTCAGAAATAGCCGCATTGTCGTTTGAGTGAGTTTCAAGAGAAAAAAAATGTTTCCTAAATGTTTGAAGCAAAAAAAAATACCAATACTTGTTGGTCATTATGCTAGAGTCTCTAATTAATTAAACGTAAGAATTGTTACATAGAATAGTCGTTATACTTGCAAAGTGATCTTTTCATCTGCCGATATGATAGTTATGGTTTGTATTATAATATGTGGAGTGCAATGATGACAGAGAGGGAAATTTTCCTATATCATCAATCTGTTCCTATTCATCTACAAGCACCATCATTAGGGCGTTTAATAATTCGAATGATTACTAATTGCAACCGAAGATTTAGATCGACTGGTTCTGATTTATGCTTGATACTATAGTTGCTTGCTGAATTAAATAGTTCGATTAATTGAGTTCGAAAAAGAGCTTCTTTGTTGTTCGCTGTGCATTCTATAGATCAGGTTAAAACCTATTCTATTATGAGCTATTGTTGTTGTTGGAGAACCCGTAGCATTGATAAGTTTGGCCTATAATGTTGGAGATAATTCTCATAGAGAAAACTTGTTAAACTAGTTGCTGAAATTAGTTTCTGCAGATCACAAAAGCTCGATTAGAAGTAACCTTGATGCAATGTTTTTGTCATGCCCCAAACGCTAACTCGAAGGGGGTTAGTAACACCGCGAGCATCCCCAACAAGGAATACTCAAGCGAACGTACTAAATTCTTGCAGCGGAATTTTTTTTTTTTTATATAGACTAATGCACTTAATGAAACATTAAACCTGCTCCGCAAACATAACTTGAATTAATTACAACACAGTCACAAAATATCAATTGGTTAAAAAACCCAAACTTTACTGGCCGAATAACCCATGACCACCACAAATCGAAGGCTCATGTCGGCTCTTTCAAAAATTCTCTAAACCTTTGCTGAAATTTACTGAAATAACAAAAAGGGAAGAGGAAGTCGTCGTCAGCCCCCCCTCCTCCTAGGTTTCCTCACCTGAAATATTGTCTGGAATGATACAATTTGAAAACTGTGAGTCGAATGACTCAGTAAGGGATCATATGCAGTAAATAGTGCATGTCTCGCATATTCATGGATATCAATGTACATAAATGCCAAATGAAATGCTTGCATATGCAATGAGACAACGTAAAACATCTGTAATTGATCCTGAAGTAATTCTTTAATTCTTCTTGATTGGGCAACTTATCTCGCTCCATTTACCCCTGAAGTCAGGGTTGTGCGTTCCCTTCGAAACTATTCCCTTTTCCTTGGGAATACGTCATTTGGTTGAGCTAGTTCCTCGACGTGGCCCCAAGCCTAATGACTAGACTCAACCCTTAGTTTCACACCTGCTTGCAAACATCCTTCGGTGTGATTGCACATACCTCAAGAGCTACCCATCCTTCTCGCATTCGTCCTTCGGAGTGGGTGCCCTTAGGAGTATCCATCCTTCTCGCATTCGTCCTTCGGAGTGGATGCACTATCTTTATGGTACGGTACCGACCAACCTCAGCCCCCTTAACTTAACTTGTCATACAGTACTTTACTTCTCATCTTTCATTTGCACAAAACCTCTTCTTTAAGAAATCATGCAAATGCTTATATCCTGAAATGCTTGATAATGAGAAATCATAAATGCACGCCTCATAACTTTATCATAACGTAGCATAAAGTGTTACTTTCATTTGCATAAATTTCTTTTCATCCTTATGAGAAAAATAAATGCAAATGCTCATGACGTGCTCATGTTATGCTTGATGATAAATATCCATATGTGTATCATTCCAGTTTTTGAAAAAAAAAATAATTTTCCACTTACCTCCGTCCACTTGAGCTTATGGTGGCACGTTGCCTACAAATGAGTCATACTAATGTCATTTAGAGGTTTGCTAGATGTAGAGAATAATCATTCAAATCAAACTTACACATCATACAAAATCACCCACATTTCTTGACTTCCCAATGGTGATCCTACGATGCAAAGTATTATCTTAAGTTGCTGAAGCCATAAGACTTGATGCCAAACTGATCCCACTAATTTTTTAACACATTAAATTCCAATAATTTGGAGCTCGTTTGCCACTCAAAAGATTTACTCGATTATTTTCATCAAGCATGAATCATTTGTCATCAGCACGTCATGCAATTTGCATTGATTTTCTCAAAAGGAAGAAAGGGAAACTTTATGCAAATGAAAGTGAGATTTTATGCTACTTTAATATGTTATGGCTGGATGGTCGGTACCGTACCTAAGTAAGATATGCATCCTGTGCGAGAAGGATGGATGACTCCTAAGGGCACCCAATCCGAAGGACGAATGCAAGAAGGATGGGTTGTCCTAATGGCAACCCACTCTGAAGGAACGAATGCAGAGAAGGATGTACCTCGAGGTATGGCTACCACATTAGGGACGAAAGTAATGACTCTAAGGGTTCCGTGTTAGCCAATGTGGCCACTCAAGCTACACCAATGACATTTTCCAAGGGAAAGGAACAGTTCCGAAGGAACGCACCAACCTACTTCAGGGGTAAATGGCTGATAGAATAGCCCAAAATAATACGATGTAAGCAAATTTGCATGTCCTGGTTGAAAAAATGCATTTATTTTGGCATATATATACCTTCATTCATGATCATGTCATGCATATCCCTTACTGAGTCATTCGACTCAACAGCATTTCAATTTGTATCATTCCAGATATGTTCCAAGTGAGGGAACTCAGGGGGAGGATCTAGAACCGAAGGGGCTGACGAGGGTGCCCTCCCCTAACTTGCAATTCCTGTAGATCCTAAATTATTTTTGAAAGAGCTGACATGAACCTCCAATGCGTGGTGGTCATGGTCTGTTTAGCCTATGAGGCTTAAGGCTCTTAAGCAACTTATATTTTGGGACCATAATGTAATTATAATTTATTGCTTTGAGTTATTTCTGAGGATTGATTTCTAAATGTTCTCTATGTGTTGTTTATGTAGCTCTATATTTTATTTCCCACAACTTATTTACATATTCTTACCTTCAGTAGAGCAATTGAGGGTTGCATTCAGCTGTGGGTAAGAAATTAAACTTCTGAATAGTATTTCATAAAGAAAGTGAAAAATTATTTTATATGAATTATGAAGTTATTGAAAAAAAAATTTAATAAAAAACAAATTCCGCTTCAAGATTTTAAATAAGTCGCTGAGCGTTCGTTGTCGTAGGAATGCTCGATTGTTCATTGGCCTCTCGGGCTAGCGTTTGGGGCGTGAATACATCCAAAAATATCAAGAAATGTACATATTCAAACTTTCTCGTCCTAGGAAGAATGATGTTACAAACTATATGGTGCAACAATCTCCGGCGTACATCAAAATCACTGGCTACTGGTTCACTATCTCATCCAATTTAGGGTTATCCAAAACAACCCTGAGAATCTCAATGGGCTCTACATTAGCCATACCAGCCCAAGTTTAAGATTCAAAGAACTTCACCCCAGAATTGGGTAAAAGGCCACAACATTTAGCCCATTGACAGATAAATCCAAGTCTTTTCCCTTCAACAACCCCGATGTAGTCTCAAACATGGATAAATTTTTTCAAGTATGCTCACAAAATAAATATATTTCAACAACCCAACATTTAAAGTTAGATATTTCCAACAAATTCATGAATTAAAACTATTTCATCTTTATCAAAAATTTGTACATTTTCCCCATATAATAAATCAAAACCATATAAAAATAGTGCACATTTTAAAAATCTATTTCACCAATGTCAAGAGATTTAACCTCGCACAAAGACATATTTTCAAATCAATTTCATCTCACAAAATAATTAAACATCTCGTGCACTTAGATTCCACAAAAGATTAGAAGAAATTAAAATCCATTGAAAAGCCACTTACCTCAATGCTTAACCGAAGTTTAAGATTTCACAAAGAATTGTTGAAGAGTCAATCAGCACCTAAAATTCATTTAAAATATCAGTCATCTCTTCATCTCAATCCTCACACATTTCCAACGGAAATCTAATAATAAAATTCCAGCAACAAACGCACTTGAACTCCAATAACTCTATAAGAATACATTATTCCACAATCGCGAAATTTCTCAAAACCTTTAATTACCCCACGCAACCCAAAAACTAATCTGAAAAATCTAGGAAATCTCAGATCTAAAACTTTATCAAAGATAGGAACTTAGAGGAAAACTCACCAAATGTGCCGACGAAGTCGGAGAAAAATCACTTAATACTTGACGAACGGCTCTTTCCAACGTCGTCTATAAAACGACATAACCCAAATCAATCCAAAGAATATCACCCTAAACCAAGATTAAATCAAACCCACCTCCAAAAATACCCAACCAAAGGAGTTTTGTTGTAAAGAGAGAGAGAGGAGAGAGAAAGCTTCAAATGAGAGAAAACTCCAATATTTGGGTGGAAATTTTCTCAAATAACATAGATCCATACTTAAAGATCTCTAAATAGGTTTGAAAAGGGCAAAAATTTGTTCAAAATTTGAAAAAGAAATCAAAGTTTGAATCAAAAAGACATGTGGCAAGTTTCAACATTTGAAACTAAACGGAAGTTCAGTTTCTGTGAAACCTGTGGAAGGGATAACTTATCCCTAACGCACCGTTCACTTTTCAAACTTCAATTTTTTTTTTTTTTTTTACAATAGCGGTATTACACCATCAGTCCCCTCTTTGGCCATCTGCAGGCTTCATTACTCGACATATCCAGTATTCCGATCACCGTTCATCGGATCTTGTTCTGCTACCCTGTGCAGCAAATCTTGTCTTCGTCCCGACCCCCATCGGATCTTGTTTCGTCACCCTGTGCAGTGGAAATGTATCACACTTAAGACTGATAAAATTTGACCATCCCTGAGCATCAAATAACTCCTGAAAATCAAACCCACTCTCCGTAAACCATGACAACATAACCCATCTTCTAGAGATTACCTTGCAATGACAAAAATCACTCTGAAATCGATGTTGATGGAGTCTAGAGCAGAATGGATTTACCTCAGAAGGACCCGAAGCATCCTCGTCTCTTCTCTGTCTCTGTCTCAGCCTCGAAGATTCCCCATGGTCAAATACTCTCTTCCTTGCCCACTAGACATCTTAGAAAGCACAGTTTATGTTTTATCTGGAGGAGAAGGAGAGAATATAAGATTCTATGGTGGAGGACAGGTGTTTGGTACGATTTAGGGCACGGGCGTAGGAAAAAGTGATGTTCGGCAGTGAGGGAGAGGCACAGCCGAGGGGTTTAGGGCACGAAAGTGTTTGAGAGTGAGGGAGAAATAAAAGTAGGGCTTTAAGGGTTAAGTATATGAGGTGTCAACTCATTAAACGTAAAAGAAGTTAATGAATGCAAATGAATCGATGTTTTGAAACTGTCCATTCGAAACATGTGTCGACACATTTCACATGCACGGGACTTATGTGTTGACACATATGAAAATATGTGTCAGCACTTACTCAATAGCCTTCTCCAGGAACACACAGTGTGTCGACACATGGTTGAATATTCAAATTCCAGAGAAAACTGTCAAGCAAGTCCAGAAGTGTCGACACTTGTGACTTCAAGTGTTGACACATGACATGTAAACGTGTAAAATGACATGTTTTCAAATAGAAAAAGTATAAGGCAATCCAATTAGGCATGGAAATATATAATCACCTCAAGAATCATTCAACAAACACACGAATAATATAATAAGCAGTTCATATCAAAATTTAATCATTCGGGGGGAAAACACATACTGATCTCTTGACAAATGAGGCAAAAATGATCCTCATTGAGAGGTTTCATATATCAGTAAGTTGAACATCTATGCTTACAAACTCAAGAATGATGTCACCTTTTTTAGCATGATCACGTAGAAAATGATGTTTCTCTATATGTTTAGTCCTAGAGTACTGAATGGGATTTTTAGAAAGGTTTATGGCACTTGTGTTGTCGCACTTAATCGGGAAAAGTGAAAAATGAAGATTAAAATCTTCCAGTTGTTGTTTCATCCACAGTATTTGTGTGCAACAATTACCAACAGCAATATACTCGGCCTTTATGGTTGATAAAGATACATAATTTTGTTTCTTACAAAAGGACACTAGAGATGGGCCAAGAAACTGACACCCTAGTACTTTTTCAATCAATTTTACAACCAGCATAATCAGCATCCGAGTATCCTTGCAAATTAAAATCAAATTTTGGGATAAAAAACCAATTCTTGTGTTGCCACAAGGTAACGAAAATATTCTTTTAACCGCAAGGAGGTGAGACTCCTTATGGCAAGCCTGAAATCTTGCACACATGCACACACTGAACATGATATCAAGTCTACTCGCAGTAAGGTAAAGTAAAGAGCCAATCATACCTCGATACCTTGTTTGGTCAACGTCTTTACCTTTTTCATCTTTCTCCATTTTGGTTGATGGACTCATTGGTGTACTCATCGATTTTGAGTTGTCCATTCCAAATCTTTTGAAAGGTCTCTGGTATTTACTAACTTTAATAAAGATGCCATCATGATTTTGCTTAATCTGAAGTCCAAAAAAGTAATTCAACTAGCCCATAAGGCTCATCGCGAATTTACCATTCATACAATGGAAAATTCCTCACACAGAGACTCAATAGTAGTGCCAAATATGATATCATCAACATAAATTTGAACGATAAGTAAATCATTTCCTTTTCCTTAGTAAAGAGAGTGGTATCTATAATACCTTGTGAAAATCTATTTTCGATAAGGAAAGAACTTAGTCATTCATACCATGCCTGAGGTGCTTGCTTCAAGGCATATAAGCTTTTGTGAGCTTGAACACATGGTGTGGCTGCTTTTCGTCTTCAAATACAGGAGGTTGTTCTATATACACTTCCTTAGAAAGATAACCTTAAGAAAAGCACATTTCACATCTATTTGAAATAATTTGAAATCTTTAAAGCATGCAAATGCATGCAACATGCAAATAGATTCTAAGCAAGCAATGGTGCAAAGGTCTCATCAAAATCGATTCCCTCTTCTTGATTATAACCTTGGGATACCAACCTTGCCTTGTTCCTTACTACAACCCAAGATTCATCCATTTTGTTTCTAAAAACCCATTTAGTACCAATAACTGGATGATCTTTGGGTTAGAACTAGATGTCATACTTGTTTTTCTCAAACTATTTTAATTCATCTTCATGGCATGGATCCAACTTTCATCATCTTTTGCCTCAGAGATATTCTTTGTCTCAATTTTAAAAAGTAATTACCAATGACTTGATCAATAGGATGATTTCTAACAAACTTCTAAGCTTTTGGTAGGTCATTGACATTTCTTCTTCTTCAAGATCTTGTTCATCTATGTCTTGTGGCTGAGATTTTTGTCACGTCCCGTGCTCATACTTACCCCCTGCTCACCTATATAATGGTATGCACACAGCCGGGATTATGGCACGAAGGTCGCTAGAAAGTCTTAGTTGATTTACCATGAAACTTAGCGGAAGGCATATTAAAAAAAATAGAATCGTAGTTGGAAATTGGAAAAGATTTAGGGTAAAAACTCTATGTTTTTGGAAAAAGGCAATAAGTTAATACAATCCAAAAAGATTGAAAGTGTTAGATTAGCCTTTGAGTAAAAATAAGAACTTTGAAATAAAGGATGAGGAAAGAGACACGAAGGAGATTGAAAACCTTGAAATAACAAGGACATCTTGATACAAAGAAAGTTCAGTCGTCCTCCTGGGACTACATAAAAGGCTACATTACAAAAATTCAGGAGCTTCGTACAATTTGAAAACTGATTACAAGGACAGATACCCGAAACACTCTACAAGCCTAAAGGAGTACTAATCCTCCTCGTCTGAGTCTGATGTAAGATCTATAATCTCGGACCCTGGAGTGGTACTACTATTTCCCGTTGGCGGGGCCGGGAACGTAATCGAACCTTAGCCACTCGGGCGGTACATCTGGTAAACCAAGTCCTCAAATCGGGTAACGGGGATAAGGGGATGGTGGGGGTACAGGGGATGGGGGTGAGGGCTCCCTAAAGAACCAGTGGGCCTTATGCTCCACTAATACTCCAAAGATCCAAACCCAAGTTCGGATCTTGAGTACCAGGATATAAGGGTAAAAATTATAGGTTAACTCGTCCTCGAATAGCTTCATTCTTCAATACCCACGTTCGCCAAACATTGCAAAACAACAAAAAGAGAAAAAGGTGAGTCCTATTGACTCAGTAAGGTGAGGGTGGGGAAACATGATCAAACAAATACAGTGCATATAATTCACTTAAACATGGTGTGAAACTAACTTCAAGCATAATAAGTATGAACTTGGATGAATTAAAATATGCAATGCATCACACCATCATGGTTCCTGAGGAGTTCCTGATGTCTGCTCTGTTCACCCCAGAGTCGGGTTGTGCGTCCCTCCCTTCTATGGGACTGTCCGTGCCTCCAGCACCAGGACCCTTTAACATTACGCCTTAGCGTTCATAAAGGAGCCCACCCACTCCCTGCTGTGGGGGGTTGCACGTCTCCTAAGTGCCCGGTACCGTCACTACCATTCGGGGAATCACCTCGTAGGCTTAGGGGTTCCTCACATTTTTTTTTCCTCTTATGAATGCAATCTCATGTCCAAGCATTAAAGTACACATGTAACATTCACCCAACAATGCACACTAATTTGCAATGAACTTGAAAGAAACATAACAGGTTTAAAGAATAATCATTGACAATTGAAACAACCATGATAATAAGTATTAAGATCTAAGACATTAAACCCCTTTGAAGGCCTATTGGGCCTCCTTAGACCCTGCTAGGCCTATTCCAAAGTGTTATTGGCTTGGTGCTATTTTAGGGTTATTGGGTCTAAAGTCCATTTAGGCTCCTAAACGGGCCTTGTGATTTGGGCCTTTATTTCAACTTGGTTTGAACTAAATTTGGGCTCCCCCATCAATTTTTCGTGCTCTATCCAACCATGTAATCATTTTCTCATTTTGGACCCTTTTTCCCTAACGAATTAGGCAAAATGTCGAATCTGCCCTCAGAGACCTCCAGGGGCATTTTCGACCTTTTCCTTCCTCATTTTGGGCTGAAATTTTTACAGGGATCCTAATATTAGATAAGGATGCTATCTGAAAGTTTCATGCAAAAATAAACCTGTAGCTTAGGGTCGATTTGGGCAGCACCTATGTTTGCCTAAATGCCCTAGATAGGTGTTCATGCCTTTGATTGATCTATACTTTTCGAAACTTTAGGCTAAAAATAATTTTAATCTATCAACATAAAGGAAATCATAGAGCACATAACATGTGGATTCTTCAAGAACTTAAAGGCAAACAAATGATCATTTGCAATGTCATCAAGGAACATGCATAATGCATCTTTTTCATGCTTTCAACTTCATAACCTCTTTCCTTGAGCCCATGGCTCCTTTCTTTGGCCCCATTTGGCCTTCTCTTGATCAGGGATACTTTAAAGCCTCTTGGCCATCATCATTCATTATTGCTCCACATTTCATATCACATATGCATGACATTGAATCATAAATCATGTAGTGCAACATGCAACACCATAAGCCATTTTTCTTGACCAACCCGTCTATAAGGCTTCAAGTTTAGGGCTTATCACCATGTCCATAGCTCATAAAGCATGTCCAGAGCTCTTTTCAACCAATCAGCAAGCAATCTTAACAGTTATAGAATATTCATTAAGCCTTAACATGCAAGATGTCTAGACTAGTATATACTTCATAGCACCTTTGAACCTTTCTTTTTGCAAAACTTGAATCCAAATAACCCTAACATGTTCATCATTGAATCACAGTTCTATGCACAAATATATATGATATCAATCAATACAAGAGAACATGTTATCCATCCTCAACAAAACACAAGAACCTAAACCCTTACCTTGGTGATCTCGGGTAGCTCTTGATGTTCTCTATTAACACAAGATCTATTGGTTAATGACACTGAACTAGGGGCTAAGAAGAAGTGGAAATGATGATGAGGAAGTAGGAAAGAGGTGGTGCAAGGGGGTTTCAAGGCCTTGGCCGAAAACCCTTTGCCAACTTACCTTGGCATGGAAGTTTTTCCACCTCCTTCTCTTCTTCTTCTCCTCTTCTTCTTTTCTTCTTCTTTCTTTCTCTCCCTCTTGGCCGAATGCTCTCAGCACACACTCCTCACTCTCAACTCAAATGGCCGGTTGTTGGTGTGAGAAATGCATGGCAAGGGTTGGCTTTTATAGCCAACCTTGCCATCATTTGGTCAAGGGGTGGCTGCCACAAGCAAGCCCCTTGATTGGGTGGCTTGGGCGGCACAAGGGCTGGAGGAGCCAAATGGCACACTCCCCCTTCCCTAGGTGATGATTAAGGATACTTACACAAGCTAAAATCACTTCAAAATCAAATCAAATGTGATTACAAGCAAGCATGGCCGGTTGGTCCATTTTTGAATCTTACTATTCATGCATCACAAGCCAAGAACATGGGACAAGGGAAAAGGACAAAGAAAACAAGACAAAACAAAGATTTCCTTGTGTGTGCCGTGTGACCTAGGGAGGAGAGAGAGAGTGGGACCCACATGACATCAAAGTAGACTTAGGTTAGCTAAATGATTAGCTAAATTGTAAAGTTAGTCAATGTATATGTTAGAGAAAAGAAATAGGTAATTAGTCAAGTAATTAACCGAGATTAGTGATAGAATAATTAAGATTGACACTAGGTAAAAAATTTAGATGTAAACAAGAGAATAAAAAGGGAAGAGATTAAACATACCGAAATTCCTTAGGGCAATTAGAACCGAAATAAATCATGTGTCAAGAAATCAAATCTAATACTTAGAAAATGTTAAATATGAGCTAATGAAGTATACTTAGGTAAAATATCACATGTTTAAATCAAGTAATAGGAATACTAAGATATTAACAAGAGAATGGAAGAATTTTTTAAACGCATAGAAACCGATAAAATAGAGACGATCATGATCATAACATTAATTGGCTAAATACGAGAATTCAAGGAAATTAAGGAAATTAGAGAAATAGGGAAATTTAGGGAAGGGGTATCACAGATTTCTTTCACTTCACTTGTAGTAGGTTTCCCACTACTTTTGTCAAGATCTACAACATCCTCATCATCTCTTTTCAGAGAAGCATTAGATTCATCAAATACTACATGTATGGATTCCTCAACAACTAAAGTTCTCTCACTATAAGAAAATCATGCTACAGCCACCGAAGCCTTCTATTTGGTCACTAAAACATCAGGCACCAGTGACCAAATCCATCTGTTGGTCACTAGAGGTACAACTTTATGCTCTAGTTCCTAAAACTAAAAACTAATGTTACTAAAAGTAAAAAGTCATGCTACAACCACCGAAGTCTTCTGTTTGGTCACAAAAACATCAGGCGCCAGTGACCAAATCCATTTGTTGGTCACTAAAGGTACAACCTTTATGCTCCTGTTCCTAAAACTAAAAACTAGTGTTACTAAAAGTAAAAAACCAAATAGACTATTTCACGCTAAGGCTCTCTTCTTCCTCCCACTGCCACAGGTCCAAAAGTCCTCTGTCAAATTCTCACCCCTCCTCTCCTTGCCAGCCGCCTCCTTCTCTCTTCTCTTCTCCCCTCTTTCTTTCTCTCTTTCCTCTGCTTTCGAGTTCATTGCCATTTTCAGTGTGATTTTGAGACCTTTTTCTTTTTAGCCACGCGGTGAGTTGATACACATTGGCGTAGGTCATCAGAGAACCACTATCTTCGCACTCCTGTCGACAAGAATTATGGAACTCGCAAGAAGTTTTTGTCCCCATTCAACAAATTGTCATCCACCTCCTTTCCCCCATTTACTCTTCGCAGGAGGTCTCTGTCGTCCACTCGATAGATTTTTGTCCACCTCTTCTCCCCCTTATACTCTTCGCAAGAGGTCCCTATCCCCATTCAACAGATTGTTGTCCACCTCCTTTCCCCCATTTACTCTTCGCAAGAGGTCTCTGTCCTCCACTCGACAAATTTTCGTCCACCTTTCTCCCCAATATACTCTTCGCAGGAGGTCTCTATCCCACTTGCCATTGTTGATTTCGATTTAGATTCGTAGCTGTGACTTTGTGAGTAACTTGCAAGTTTATTCCTTCGGTTAGTTTCAATTTGACGATGAGGGTGGACTCTAATTTGTGGGTGTTGTTGTTCTGGTTGAAATTTGATTTGAATTGTAGGCCTCCAACCTCATTCCTGGTTTTGAATCTTGGCTCAAGAAGAAATCTTGTGTATAAACTGAGATAGTTAGGGAGAACAAGAAATAAAAAAAGTTAAATTAAGACTATTTTGAATCTTTTGAATTTCTTTTTTAGTGGGTTCATTGCGGCTCAACAACACTTTTGTGGTGGCAGTTTCTTTTTTTGTGGCTTCAATTTGTCCGTGTAACATACAGTTGCATATAAATATACTTGCATGTTTATGTATTCTGTGTTTTATTTTTTCTATTTTAATGGATTATTCTCGACCAGTTGTTGGTTTTTTTTATTCCTACTCTGCTATGTTATCATCTATCAACTTGTACTTATGTTGTCTTTTTTGTCTTTGTTATAAACCAAGTAGATGCCATTTTTCCTGGTATGGTTGATGGCTTTAGCCCGCAACTTCTGCAAAATACTAGTAGACAAATACTAGTATTGTTAACCAAGTAGATGTCATTGGACCCCGGCTCCATATGGAAGATTTTGTGTCAAAATTGCCTATATGCTTGACCACTCTCATCGCCTTCAATGCAGAGGTCATTGGACTGAAAAAAAATTGGAACAGACTTTGGTCCTTCAAAATTGGGTAGACTTTTCATAGAAACAGCTAGAGGGCACAATAAGAACTTGATGTAAGCCATATTCTTATATCATTCATTTTGTTTTAGTTGTAGTTTCAAAAAAATTGACTATCTTTGGAATTCAAATTGCCATGATACAGTATTCCTTTTTTTTTTTTTTGTTTTTTTTTGTTAGCAATTAATAGTTTGCCAGACCATTGGATAATCATCCATTATCTATTGCAAACTTGCAAATAACCCAGTTTGCGAGGGAAATCACATCTCAAGGATTTACCTTGTAGGTAGCCTCAATTTCACACTTCCAATAAGACTAAAGCGGTGCTTGTTGTTTTAAAATTATGCATCTCTAGAAACAAAACTTTCACCTGTTATCCTTGCCTCCCTTTTTTGCGTTGTTTAGGGTCTACAAAATCAAAGAAGTCTTTGAGCAAAGGTGTTGTAATTGGTGCAGCAACTAGTGGCACCATCCTGTAATTGGCATCTTCACATGTGCATCACCCTGTGTCGACACCATCTTCACATGTGTCGACACTTTGCTTCCCATGTGTCGACACCATCAAAATGGCAATCTGGCTTCTGTGCTATGTGTCAGCACCATGTCAACATGTGTCGACACTATCTTCCATGTGTCGACACTTTGCTTCACATGTGTCGACACCGTCTTGGCAGTTTGAGTTTTTCAGTGCTTTTTGATGTCCAATCTTTTCAATTCAACATGAAAACTCCTATAATGAAAAATATCATAGTTTAGGTGCAAACCATGGTGTTTAAATCAAATGTAGGGCATAAAAAAATTATGATAAAGTTTAAATACAATTGAGTACTCTTAATCGAATAGTGGATTGACAACCACATATCCTAAAAAAATGCTCAAAGTGTTTTGTCATTTGTTATCATCAAAATCAAGTTAGATAGCTCAAGATCAACCTTAGGATAACAATCTCCCCCTTTTTTTGATGACAAATTTTTTTTTGAAAATCTTTGCAAAGAAAATATAATATTGTATAGATAATATACTAAGTAATATGTACAATGTACTATTATATAATATGTAAAAGGTTAATATATATTAAGTAATTAGGGAAACATCACTTTGCGCCCCCAAACTACGACGCAAATTACAAACAAAACCCCAAACTACCATTCTATACGAATTAGGCCCCCAATTACCACAATTATTCAAATTGAGCCCTTTGGTTAGATTTTTTGTCTCAACAGACGGAATCGTCGTCACGTGCACCACATGTGATCTTCACCATATGCGATCTGCCAAAAATGCCCCTCCACCCCAAAACGCATAGCCCATCTTTTTAATTTTTCTCCCTTTAACCACAAAGACAATCGTACTTTAATTCCAACCTCCACCTCAATTTTGACTTCCGCTCATGCTGATTCACCCAATTTTTAGCCACCATCTGGAGAAAAGATCGAGTGCTCCTCGTACACCATAGCCAACTTCCTCTGTCTCTTCAACCAATTGGCTCTATATAAGTTCGTCATTGTGGCTTCACAAGAAATTTCTTCGCCCTCTAGACTAGCAATTTACCGTCTCGACAGTTTTTCGATTCTTGTTGAAGGTACCGATTGTCGGATTCTCCATTTCTTAGGTTGGCACATTGTTATTGCTCATATTTAGTGAGCTTGTAACTTCACGTTGATTTTTTTTTCTTGGTGAAAAATGGGAATTTTCTTTTTGGGTGAGCTTTGGGTTTGATCATGAAGATGAATTATAGAACAGTCTGATACCATGAAACTTTCGATATTTTAGTCATCCGATTTTAATTATTTTGGCGTGGTTGCGACTTAAAGGACTAAAGCTATATGTCTATGTGCTAAAATGTCCCTCCATCATTGCTTCTCCTCTAGAAGCAAATAGCTACAAACAGAAACTTCTACTTCGGCAAGGTAGTGGATTTTGTTCGATCAGAAAAACAATAATCAAATTGGTTTCGAGGTGATGCTTGGGAAACTTGTTGGATAAAGATGGCTCCTATTTTTAGGATATCCAAGTAGTTGAGTTCTAATAGGATATCTGTCATACCCCGAGATTTTAAAACATCGCATGGATATTGTTGTGATTAGTAGTGCATTTAAGGGATACTTAGTGACTAAGAGAGATTATTTAGTACTTGAGATACTAAGTTCAAAACCTTGATTAGGATATGATTTAATGAGAATTGGAGCTCACATGCAACTGAGTTTTTATTCAGGAGGTTGAGGAGTTTGGATCAATTTAATTTTTTAAGCTATTAGGACATTTTTGTCTCGAAACCTTGATTAGGACATGATTTAGTGAGATTTGGAGTTCACATGCAACTAGATTGTTCAGAATGTTAAGGAGCTCGTATTGGATCAATTTAATTTTTGAAGCTAATGGGATGTTTTTTCTCAAAAATCGAACCACATGATTTTTACTCTACAAATATGTCGGGAGTTCATCCATGAGCTTATGGTTCAATTTTGGAGACTTTTTTATTTTTCGGAAGCTAGTAGGTCAATTTTTGGAATTGTGGATACAGATAAATTGTGGATAGAGATGGATAAAGATGACTTACGGATAGAGATGAATTGATAAGAATTATGGTAGAGATGAATTGCGGATAGAGATGAATTGTGGATAGAGATGATAGAGATGACTTGTGGATAGATAAAATTGGGATAAAATGACACATAGGAAGCACGACAAATCAAAGCTAGAAAGCATGACCAAAAGGCTAAACCTAAAGAAGCACAAAGTGCCGAACTGTAGAAGTTTCAATGGTGACTCGCCACAGCTACCTTGCCTTGCAGCTGCTATAAGTTGCTAGGTGTCGATGTGAGGTGAATGTAGCCTTTTGAGTCACTAAACTAGCCTAGACACGCGTTGCGATGTGATGAACCAAGCTTGCCTATAAATAGAGGGTGGCCGGCCATTTAAACTCACACCAACTCTTTAGCAAATTGTGAGTTAAGCTTGAGATTAGTAGAGAAGTGAAGTAGAAGCAAGAAGGTGGAAATCACTTAGTGAAGATTAGTGAAGATCAAATTCGCTTAGAGGTGTAAAGTTTAGTTGGTTACCTTTGATTTCGATTTAAGTTTTCAATATGATTATTGTGAATCTCTTGTCTTTATTATTCTAGCATCTCTTGATGTTGTTGCATTCTTTCTATTCTTCCTATTATTCATGTTCTTCATAGTGTTCTTCATGTTCTTGACGAAGAACAAGCTCGTCCTTTCGAAAAAATTATTTTCAAAGTTCAATTCGATTTCAAGTTCTTTTTCAACTTTGATCTGTTTCATTTCAAAATTTCTTCCAAAAGTTATTTTTCAAAGCTTGGACATATTTCTTTCCTTCTGATTTCAATACTTTTTATGTCAAAATTGGTATTTCTAGGTGGTTGTTAAGTTGATTTTTTAACCGAGAAATCAAAGTGTTGTTTTTGCCTTCACAACACTTTCCTTTGAAAAATGTTTTATAATGTCCCGATGAAGGAAACGAGTTAAGGAGTAGCATATCATAAATAAGATGTATGGGCATTGATATGAGACATGCATACTTAACTTGTATGTGGAAAGGAATATTTTGATGTTCAAATATGGTTAAGGTGTTGCATAACATGAATGATATGTATGGGCGTTGACATGAGATATGCATACTTAATGTAATACTGTGAAGACGTGATAGTACTGTGCACTAGAGGATGTGTTCCACTTGTTGTGGCATCCTGGCCTCTCGTCGTACACGGAAAGATCCTTTGTTAGGATACTCTTGGGAGTTTGAGACCGTATTGTCCTCTTGGAGTACTACTGCAAAGATACGGAAGGTTACTTGTAACCCATCACTCTGGCCAAGTGATTCACTATAGGAATGAGAGTAGTTGATTGAAAAATGGAAAAGATCATATTTTTTAAGAATTGAGTCTTTTCATTTACTTTCTTCTTCTGTTTTGAGATATTATTGATGAACATGTTTCTTCAATATCCTTTTTTGTATCTACTGTCTGTCTAACCACTAGCTTTACTTAGTCATTTGGACTGACCATTATTTGTTAAATTCTTTTAGCAGATATTCAAAATGTACCAAGGAGAATTTACTTAGACTTTGACTCATGAGGTCTTGATACTAAGCTGGTAGTTGGGTTTGGGTCACTAAGAACCTAGACATCATCAGTGAGACCATCCTGATTATATTTTCTAGCGATGATGAAGAGGAAGAGTAGAAGAGAATAAGATAAAGACCTATGTAGATTGTACTGAATTTAGTAGTTATTCTGCCATGTTTTGTAGACATACATAGAAAGCAGAATTGATACTCTTTTGTGATACAAAGGTTGAAATAAAGGGTCTTGATGATGTTTATTTCTTAGAATCCTGTTACTTTAACAATCCTCCCACTCACCGTAACCTCAA
The DNA here is from genome assembly GCA_003952965.2 of Morella rubra. NCBI lineage: Eukaryota > Viridiplantae > Streptophyta > Magnoliopsida > Fagales > Myricaceae > Morella > Morella rubra. Next base: position 269,870 of record RXIC02000503.1, on the reverse strand, counting down.
TTTAATAGCGGCATCCATTACTATAAGACAGCGCTAGAGGTCTTCACGGTCTGGGCTATTACAATATCTAAGTATTTGTGTTCTATTAGGATATCCGAGTATTTGAGTTCTAATAGGTTTAGAGATGCAAAGTCTGGGGTTTTTTGTAAATATAGTCTATGATGTAACCTGAGAATAATACAAGATAGTAAAATCGTTGGCTACTCTCACCTTTGGACATAGGTATATTGCCGAACCACGTTAAATCTCTATCTCAATTCTCTCTATCCCTTTCTCTCTCTCTCTCTCTTCAATTTTCGTATATTGTTCATCATTGGTGTGCACGGTAACAACAAATGGTTTCAAAGGGTCAGGTTCAGAAATGGCAATAAATACTTCGATTGCTAAATTCGATGTGATGAAGTTTGATAGAACTGGGAATTTCGGATTATGGCAACGATGGGTAAAAGATCTGTTGGTGCAACAAGGGATGGTGAAGGCTCTACACGGGAAGAAGCCAAATGACATGCCACAAACAGAGTGGAAGGAGCTTGAGGCCAAAGAGGTGGCTACTATCCGGCTTTCTTTGGTTGATGAAGTGATGTATCACGTCATGGACGAAGAATCTCCAGCGGCAGTTTGGTTGAAAATGGAAAGCCAATACATGTCGAAGTCGTTTGGTCTTAAGATGGTGGAGGGCTCAAATCTGAGCCAACACATCAACATGTTTAATCAGATTGTTAGTGATCTGAAAGGGGTTGATGTGAAGTTCGACGATGAAGACAAGGCGTTGATGCTATTTATTCTCTGCCAGTTTCTACTACGTATGAGAATTTGGTTATGACTTTGACATGGGGGAAGGATTCCCTGGAGTTGGAGGATGTCACAAGGGCCCTATTGGCATTTCATTAGTGGAAGAAAGCCAGTGATGAGAGTTCTCAGGGGGAAGGTCTAATTGTGAAAGGTAACTAGGAGTGTGGAAGAAGCAAAACAAAGGGTGGTTCAAATAGCAAGAATTCTCAGTCGACGAGAATTAAGGTTCCTCAAAATCTGCGAATGTAGTGGAGGAAGACTTAGAAGACATGGATGGTGACATGCTTTCTATTTCATCTGTTCTAGAGCACCCCATTGATTCTTGGATTCTGGACTCAACATGTTCATTTCACATAACGCCCAACCGAGGTTGGTTTGACACCTACAGGTCAGTTAATTCTAGTATTGTGACAATGGGTAATGGTGCACCTTGTCAATCATTGGCATAGGAGATATCAGAATTAAAATGTTTGATTGTATGGTTAGAAAGTTATGTAATGTTAGACATGTTCCAAATATAGAAAAGAATATGATTTCATTAGGTATTTTAGACTTAAAGGGTTTTTGTTACAAGTCTGAAGGTGGAGCAATGAAGGTGACTAAGGATATGATGGTAGTGATGAAAGGGTAGAAAATTCAAAAAATATCTATAAGTTGTTAGGTAGTACAATTGTAATGGGAGTTGCTTCTGTGGAGTTTGAGTCTGATAGAACTGTTTTGTGGCAAATGAGTTTGGGTCATATGGTGAGCGGGGTATGTTAAAACTTCACAAAAGAAATTTGTTGAAGGGTGTGAAGACATGGAGGCTTGTTTTTTGCAAGTTTTGTATTCTAGGGAAGCAAAATTGAGTTTAATTCAAGACAGCTACACACAAGACAAAGGGTGTACTTGATTACATTCATACATTCATACAGATCTTTAGGGACTGGTGAAGGTAGCATCACGGGGAGGACATGTATATTTTGTAATATTCATTGATGATTTTTCCAGGAAGGTCTGGGTGTACTTCATGCATCACAAGTCAAAGACGTTTGACAAATGTAATAGCCTGAACCATCAAGACCTCAAGCGTTGTCTTATAGTAATGGACATAGTTATTTAAACTGAAATTATGGCCAATGGGAGGATCGTTAAAGCAACAAGATACTAAGCAAAACTCGAGTAGAACCTTTTAGTAATACCGAAGTATTACAAAAGAGAACCAACTTCTTATAATGTACATACTAAAGTACAAAAAAGAAAACTACAGCTGAAAAAACTAAGTATGAAACTAAAGATCTCTAATCCCCGCCATTAGAGTCACTCAAGTTGCATAAGTTGACATAATCGTTCGAGTTCAGGGTAATCTAGCTATGGCCCCGCCCTTCTATCCAAACATCAAAGTCACAGGTCACATAGACACGAAAAGTCAACTCTATAGTGATACAACCTTGTTTAATGGCCTTGGTGAACTCACCTAAATATACTTCAGACACTTGCTAAAAGAATTTAACAAACAACGGTGAGTCCAAATGACTCAGTAAAGCTAGTGGTTAGACAGATAGCAGATACAAAAAGATATTGAAGAAACCCGTTCATCAATAAAATCTCAAAACAGAAGAAGAAAGTAAATGAAAAGACTCAATTCTTAAAAATGATCTTTTCCATTTTCAATCACCACTACTCTCACTCCCAGTGAATCACTTGGCCAGAGTGGTAACCTTCGTATCTTTGCCAGTACTCCCAGAGTAGACCGTATTTTCGGCATTACTCCTAGAGTAAAATATTTATCCTCAAAGGATCTTTCCGCGTACGACGGAGCGGCCAGGATGCCACAACAAGTGGAACACATCCTCTTGTGCACAGTACTGTCACGTCTTCACAGTATTACGTTAAGTATGCATGTCTCATGTCAACGCCCATACATATCATTCATGATATGCAACACCTTAACCATACTTGAACATCAAAATATTCCTTTCCAAATACAAGTTAAGTATGCATGTCTCATGTCAACACCCATACATATCATTCATGATATGCAACACCTTAACCCTTCCTCTTCATAGAAACATATAAAACATTTTCAAAAGAAAGTGTTGTGAAGGAAAAAACAACACTTTGATTTCTCGGTTAAAAACCAGCTTAATCACCACGTAGAACACCAATTTTGACATAAAGAGTTTTGAAAAAGAATAAGGAAATATTCAAAAGAATATGTTCAAGCTTTGAAAAACATCTTTTGGGAAAATTTTGAAAAGAAACGGATCAAAGTTGAAAAACAACTTGAAAATGAATCGAACTTTGAAAATGATACTTTTTTTAAAGGACGAGCTTGTTCTTCGTCAAGAACACTATGAAGAACATGAAAAATAGGAAGAATAGAAAAAATGCAACAACATCAAGAGATGCTAGAATAAGAAATACAAGAGATTCACAAAATCATCTTGAAAACTTTTGAATCGAAATCAAAGATAACCAACTAAACTTTACCTCTAATTGAGCCAGATCTTCATTAATCTTTGCTAATCTTTTTCTTCCTTCTTCCTCCTACTTCACTTCACTTCTAATCTCAAGCTTAACTCACAATTATTCGGATGAGATGGTGTAAGTTCTAATGGCCTGATCCCCCCTATTTATAGGCAAACTCAGCTTGTAACATTTCGACACATGTCCGACTAGCTTCGATAACTCAAAAGGATACACTAGTCATACATTAAAACCCAGTGACCCCAAGCTGCTGTAGAGCACACCTATGGCCGGAATTCTCCCTATAGCTTTGGTGAGTTGCCGCCAGGTCTACCGGTTGTCGACACCTCTAGCTACCAAGGTTATTGCCTTTTTCATCATGCTTTCTAGCTTGATTCGTCGTGCTTCTAGCTTTGATTCATTGTGCTTCCTAGCCATCATAGGTGTCACTCTCTATGGCAGCCGAATTTTCTTTCTTAATGGCTAAGTTTCGCTAATCACCACAAAATCCAACGATGATCACTAAACTACCTACTTGCTTCCATAGTCAACCTACTTGCTTCGAAAAATAAAAAGTCTCCAAATTTTAACCATAAACTCGTGGATAATCTCCCAACATATTAAGAGAATAAAAATCATGTGGTTCGTTTTCGAGACAAAAACGTCCTACTAGCTTAAAAAATTAAATTGATCCAATACGTGCTCCTCAACATTCTAAACAACAATTCAGTTACGTGTGAACTCCAATTCTCATTTAATCATGTCCTAATCAAGTTTTGAACTTAGTACATCAAGTACTAATTAATCTCACTTCGTCATTAAGCACCCCTAATGCACTACTAAACTCAAACCAGATATCATAGACAATATGCATGTTATGTTAAAACAAAAGCTCGGGGTATGATACCAAATTCAAGTTGTGGAAAGCTGAAGTGGAAAACCAGATTGGGAGGAAGATTAAGTATCTGAGGATAGATAATGGTACTGAGTACAAAGATGCAAAGTTCATGGAGTTTTGTGAGTAGCATGGGATAAAGAGACACTTTACAATACGCAAGACACCACAACAAAATGGTGTGGCAAAAAGGATGAGCATGCCTATTGCAGAGAGAGCACGGTGTCTTAGGTTGAATGCTGGACTTGCAAAGCACTTCTGGGCAGATGCAGTGAGTATGGCATGTTTCTTGATTAACAGGCCACTGAGGGCAGCACTAGATTGTAAAGTTGTAGAGGAGGTGTGGACAGGTAATGAGGTAGATTACTTTGGATTGAGAGTTTTTCGTTGTCCAACCTATGTGCACATTCTTAGTGAAGAGAGATCAAAGCTTGACTAAAAGTCTAGACAATATATTTTTCTCTGGTATGAGAAAGGAGTTAAGGGTTACAAGCTTTGGGATCCAAAGGCAAATAAGTAGGTGATCAATAGGGACGTGATATTTGATGAAAATTCCATGTTTAAAAGTACTTGAGATAAAGAGAAACAGGTGCCAGAAAGTAGTAGCGGTGATAAATAGGTGGTATAGTTGGAGTTAGAGACTTCTGTGCAAAAGAACATTGTTCAAGTACAGAGGCTACTACTTCAGAACCCTAGGAGCATCACATTATAGCCACAGACAGATCCAGACGCACTATCAAGCCACTAGTCAAGTATGGTTATGAAGATATGATTTCATTTGCTTTTGTCATTAGCAGTGGAGATCATACAACTTTTCAGGAGGCAATCAGTAGCAAAGAGAAAAGTGATGGATGGGTGCTATGGTCGAGGAGATGGAGTCAATAAGAATCAAACGTGGGACTCGGTGGATCTTCCTAAGGGGAAGAAGGTGATAAGGTGTAAATGGGTGTTTAAGAAAAAAGAAGCATTATCAGAAAAAGAGGGGGAAAGGTTCAAGGCTCGCTTGGTAGTAAAGGGTTACTCACAGAGGAAAGCGGTTGATTATGATGAAATTTTTTCCCCGGTTGTCAAGTACACTTCTATCATGGCAGTGTTAGCATTTGTAACTCACTATGACATGGCTTTGGAACAAATGGATGTGAAGACAACTTTTCTACATGGTGATTTAGAATAGCAGATTTACATGGAGCAGCCAGAAGGGTTTAGTCAACCTGGACATGAGAACTTGGTTTATAAATTGAAGTCACTTTGTGCATTGAAGCAATCTCTGAGGCAATGATATAATCGATTTGACTCCTACATGATCAAAATTGGCTACTAGAGATGTAAGTATCATTGTTGTGTAAATGTTAAAAGCCTTGATGATAGTTCATTAATTTTTCTGTTACTGTATATGGATGATATGCATATTGTGGCTAAGAGTATAAAGGAATTCAACAAGCTAAAGTCCTTGTCGAGTAGAGAATTTGACATGAAAGATTTGGGCGCATCCAAGAAGATTCTTGGGATGGAGATTCGCAAGGACAAGGATGCCAAGAGATTATGGTTATCTCAAGCCGACTATGTGGAAAATGTGTTGGAAAGGTTCAGCATGGGAAATGCAAAACCGGTTAGTACACCTTTGGCAAATCATTTTGTTTGTCTACCTCACAGTCCCCTAAGAATTGAAGAAACTGAAGACATGTCAAAGGTCCCATATGCGAGTGCAGTGGGTTGTCTAATGTATGTCATGGTATGTACCAGGCCAGATTTGGCTCATGCAATCAGTAGGGTGAGCAAGTATATGGCAAATTCAATGAGACAGTATTGGGATGCAGTCAAGTGGATTTTCAGATATTTGAGAGGTACTACAAATTTTGGCATTATCTTTGGAAGATAGCAGAGTGATCTGTCAGTTGTGGGATATGTAGATGCAGATTATGCTAATGACTTAGATGGCAAGAGATCGAACACAGGTTCTATGTTTACTATTGCAAGATGACCCATTTGTTGGAAGTCCATGATTCAATCTGTTGTTGCATTGTCCACATTTGAGGCAGAGTACATGACAGTCGCTGAGGTTGCTAAGGAAGCTTTGTAGCTTACAGGGCCAGTCAAGGAGCTGAACATTCAGCAAGGTAGAGTTCAGTTGCATTGTGATAGTCAGATTGCCATTTATGTAGCAAAGAACCAAGTGCATCATGCAAGAACCAAGCATATTGATGTGAGGTTTCACAAGATCAGAGAGTTGGTTGCTTCTAATGAATTATTGTTGGAGAAAGTTCACACCTCTGAGAATGCAGCAGACATGTTGACTAAGCCAGTTATCATAGAGAAGTTCAAGCATTGCTTGGACTTGATAAATATCTCTAGGTGCTAGAGAGTGGAGGTGTTCCTAACCTATTAGTTCCAGGTGGAGCCGAAAACTTGTTTGATTTTCTCCTAAAGGGCAATATTCGCCAAGGTGGAGATTGTTGGACAAAGATGGCTCCTATTTTTAGGATATCCAAGTAGTTAAGTTCTAATAGAATATCTAAGTATTTAAGTTCTATTAGGATATCCAAGTATTTGAGTTCTAATTGAATATCTAAGTGTTTGAGTTCTAACAGGTTTAGGGATGCAAGATCTGGGTTTCTTGTAAACAGTCTATGATGTAACCTAAGAATTATACAAGATAGTAAAATCTTTGGCCGTTATCTCCTGTGGAAGTAGGCATATTGCTGAACCACATTAAATTCATGTCTCAATCTCTCTATCCCCTTCTCTCACTCTCTTCTCTCTCTCTCTCTCTCTCTCTCTCCTCTCTCTCTCTCTCTCTCTCTCTTTAATTACCGTATATTGTTCATCATTGGTGTGCATGGTAACAACAGAACCAAACTTCAAGCTACACCAAAGACCCTCTTCACCAGCTTCAGGAAGATACCGAGGCTTTAGTCGAAGGCTAGGATGAATAAAGAGAAGGAAACTTGGTTTGTTTTGGTATATTGCAGTGAAAGTTTCAGTGCTCTGAGGTATGCATTTTGAGCTGGAGGTTCAAAAAGTAAGACTATCTCCGGGTTAAAGGGTGAAAAATTAAAACGATGGCCAGTGCTGTGCATTTTGGTGTGGAAGGGTAATTTTGGCAGTTCGCACAGGTTGAAGATCATGTGCGGCAAAGTGACAACGATTTCATCTGTTTAGACAGAAAATCTAACCTTGAATAATTGTCGTGATTGGGGGGCCTAGTACGTCAAGAATGGTAGTTTAGGGTTTCGTTTGTAATTTGCGTGGTAGTTTATAGGCACAAAGTGATGTTTCCCCTAAGTAATATGTACAAATTATTATTATATAATATGTGTAAGGTACTGACACTGAAACAAGATAGCGATTATCCTGTAGGCTAGGGCAAACAGTAGGTTGCAAGGGAAGACACTGAATTCTTCCCAAAAATCTCAAAGAGAATTCTCAAATTCAAAATTATTCAATCATCTCCAGAAAAACCCACAAGCCGGGCTAAAATAGCTAAGAATCATATCCCTAATGGGATGTTACCAAAAATAAATAGACGGCAAAAATCTGGTCCAAATCGGATTCAAAAATAATTCCCAAAACGAAAAAAGGAAAGAAAACCAACCAAAAATAGATTTTTGAGAGGAAAACAGCGTTTTTAGGGCTCGAAACGAGGCACTGAAGCATAGCTAGGTGACCACGACGTACGCGCCGAAAAGAGCTTTTCGAATTGGGGTCATGGGCACAAATCGGATATTCGTAGCCAAAGTTATGACCAAAAAACCGACAAAAACTGCCCCAATTAGGTTAGATTCCGATTTTCTTGCCATCCTTGCGCCGATCTACCTGCTCAAGGTAATTCAACGCCATCAATGTGGAATCTGACAGCTCAACATCGTCTGACTCAGCTCCCCCTGCATCAGGTACTATTACATAATATGTACAAGAAACTATTATATAATGTCTATAAGGTACTATTATATAACGTCTATAAGGTACTATTATATAATATCCATAAGGTATATTATATATGTATAAGGTACTATATATATATATAATATGTATAAGGTACTGTTATATAATATGTATAAGGTATATTACATAAATTTATTATATAATATGTATAAGGTATTATTACATAATATGTATAATGTACTATTATATAATATGTATAAGGTAATATATATTATGTAATATGTATAAGATAATATATACAAGGTACTATTAAATAATATGTACAAGGTACTATTACATAATATGTACAATATATTATATAATATGTATAAGGTACTATTATATAATATGTATAATGTACTATTACATATATAATAATGTAGAAGGTATTTATAGATTATGTATATGTATAAGGGTATGTATTATTATAATATTATAAGGTACATTTAGGTATGTTTACTAATAGTACAAGATAACTAACATGTTTGTATAAGCATTTTATACTATTAACATGTATATAGTACTATTTATTGTATTAATGATTATCTATAAGGTTACTATTAGATTATATGTAAAAGGATTATATTAAATAGTATTATCATAGGGGGTTATTAATTAATATACAACAAGGTATTATAATAATATGTATAAGGTACTAATTTAATATATATCGTACAAATGTCTACTAATAATGTACTATGGTATATGTATTATATATTTAATTAATATGTATAAGGTGGGTACAATTACATATTATAAGTACTATCTAATTATATTCACCCGTGCTAATATTACCCCTCGGCTTCGCTTGTAATAGTAATCGCATGCACAAAAGTTCGGGGATTACCCACACGATAAAACTCTTAGGATCGCTTAATGCCCAGAATTTATTAGTTGAAGTCTTATTTTATAAAAGGTTCTTAGTTAAAAGAAGAATCATTAAACTTAGAAGATCAAAAATCAATTTAGAAGCTTAAAAAAGAAAGAGGTGAAATTGTAACAAAATATTAAATTAGAATAAATTCCACTCTAATTAGGAAAAACTTTAATAATGACTTGGATAGTAAATTATTCATAATAAAAAGATTAATAGAAATTGAAGGAATTTAATAAAAATGTGAAATTGAAACAACATGAAAAATCATAATTTTATATGAAGACATTGTTTAGTACAAAAGAGGGTCCTTCGGAGGATTAAAATAAATGGCCTAGAGATATGGAACACTGTGAGCTTCCTACAGTCCACCTAGCTTATACAACCACGTTTCCAAGGGTCTAAAAAGTAGTTTTGAAACATTGCCATCGAAAGAAAATAAAGGAAACAACAAAAAACTATACAAAACAGAACTCTGCATCGTAGAATCTCTTCGGTCTGAAACAATCCAACATCCTGCTTAACCGTAAAATGGTAAACACAAACAAACATAAAAAGGGTGAGTCCTATTGACCTCAATAAGGGAAAAAAGGAATATGTCATGCAAAACAGATAAGTATGAATAATTAAGGCAGCTGTAAACAATAAATAAGCATCGATAACACTAAAATAGGGTAAGATTATGATCGATCAATATAGGAATGATGCATCTGTTTCCCAAGTCACTTTACTTTCTTCTTCTTTCTTTCTTTTCTCTTTTCTTTCCTATCTTATAGAGATGTCCTTTCATCGCTCTATTAACCGGTTAGCGTCAAGTTTGCTCCTTCACTTCCTCTGGGACTGTTCCCGTGTCCCGGACAAGACCCTGTCAAGGTAGATTGTTTCACGCAGGGATTCCAACCACTATCCTTTCAGTGGTGCTTGCCTATCCCACTGTGAAGGACCGTCACCCTGTCATAGGGACACCTCAGATATGAGTTCAGTTCGGTCATCAGCTTCCCCATACCCATGAGATGTTGATGCAACATGTATCATATGCATCATTGAGAATCCACTAATAAATGAAGATTAATAAATTTCATATGACATAGAAAATTGCATTTAATATATCATAAGGAAAAAAAATTCACATTAACCTTCTTAATCCATACATGACTAGGTCTAGCTTCCGTAGAAAGGCCCTAATGTTCATTTCATGATATTCAATTGCATTAAACTCAATCAACCTAACACGTACCACATGCTGTTAATAGGGAAGTCCAACAACTTATACAATTAAGTTATTCTTATTTCATTTATCCAATAAGACCGTTGTCTTTGAAAGAAAGGATTTTAGGGCTCTGACTATTCAAAGGAAAATCCTCCCGGGCATTTTCATTTCAAAGCTTACCCGGTGCATATTTATAAATGGCACGTAATCAAGAGTCTTCCCGGGCACGTTTTACAAATGTCTTCAGGATATTTTAAAGGTCTTCCCGGGCACGTTTTATCAAAGTCGTCCGGCATATTTTATGATGGTTTGTCTTCCCGGCATGTTTGTCAAAGTCTTCCCGGGCACATTTTGCCAAAGTCTTCCCGGGCACGTTTTATCAAGTCTTGGCATATTGTATAAAAGTCTTTTCCAATCATGTAACCAATATAAAACAAAACAAGTCCTTTTCAAGCATATAACAACAAGGCCTTCAACAATAATTTCCTCGGGCATATAAAACAAAAGGCTTTCCCGACCATATATAATATATAACGAGTTTTTCTTCACAAACTTCACGACTCAAAGGATCTAGCCCCAGGGGTCCCCCAACGTCTTTTGTCTTTCTCCTTCACATTTTATCACAGTAATAAGAATGGATTACTAGTCTTTTCTCATCTCATTGCAAAACTCACGTTTTAAGCACTACCCGAACCACCCCAATACCCCTCTTTAAGACAACTCTACACCTTACCTCAGTCGAGTGTTATACTGCCTTTCCTTGAATAAAAACACCTAAAAACAGAAGACATTACGTTAGAAAAAGAAGAGATAAAAGCTAAAAGGAAGAAAAGTGCAGACCGAGACTACCTCGGTCTCTTTTCCTTTGGTTTCTCCTTCCTCCTCCTTTTACCTTCGGTCAGCTGGTCTCTCTCACTCGCTCTCCCTTCCTTTCTCTCTATCATTTGGTGAAAATTCTCGAGTTTCTATATGTCTGAGTGCTATGTCCACTTCACGTCTCTCTCTCTATTCTTCTAGTTGATACTAGAAGTAGAAAGCAACGAATCAAGGTGTACTCCCCTTACCAGCCTATAGGTCTAGACTAATCATTAGGGAGAGAGAGGGATGACGATCGTACACGTCTGCTGGCACTAGAATCTTCATCTCGTACATCTAAAGCAACACGCCAAAAAGAGAGAGCCAATGGCCATCTTCATCTAGCGGTCGATAAGGAGATGGAAGTAAAAACGTAAATGGGATAAGAGTGCATTTAATGCTGTGCATAAGGTTTAGGACACATAAAAAGTAGCATGCAAAAAGGAAGCTCAACTAACGTAAAACTGGGCATATTGGAAGCTCAAACAGCCCGGGGTCCAGGCTTAAACAGCCCGAGGTCCTGAGCTTAACTACCCGGTCTTTTTCACATGGGGTCAAGCTTAAACGAGGGTCAAGGCCGTTGAGAACTACTGCGGGGTATCATTTGTCAAGACCTCAACTAGGGGGTTGGGAAATCAAACTGCTCGGGGTTCGAGAACACAACTGCTCTAGGTCGAGATCTAAACTGCTTGGGGTCGAGGGCTAACTGTCGGGTCTAGGTTTCAAATTGCTCGTCATATTCATCTCGGCGTGCAGTTCTTCGGTCAGCCCGGAAGTGCAACTGCCAAGCCTGTCTTACCAAGATTTCACAGGCTTGCCCCGATCATCCTTAACCCTATATATTATACGTCACAACAGTGGAACATACAAGGGAGGGGCGTTACATCAATGAAGATAAAAACAAATATAATCACATATGTGTAAATGTAGGAGAATTAAAGATATACAAAGAATAATTGAATAAGAAAATTCCACACAGTACTATTTATATTATCTAATATATACAAAATAGGTGCAAAAGAGCATAGGTTGTTACATAATATGTAAGAATACTATTAATAATATATATAAATATGTAAGGTATATTAAAGCATAATATCAATGTACTGTTAACATATATGTAATAGATAGTATTATATAAATGTATAAGATGTTATATAAAATTGTATAGGGTACTATTACAAATTACGGATACATAGGTAATATGATGCTAATATGTATGGAAGGTAAAATAGTAAATAGTTAATTATTGATTTAATTTTATTCCTTTATATTTTTAATTCATGGTATAATTTTTTGATTACTGTGTTTACCATCTAATTAGTACGTTTAACGTTATAACGTTTACCTATGCCTCTATTCTATCATTAAGATATCGTGCCTAACGTGTACATTAATCTTGTCTGTTCTAACTATTTATATCGTTAGAACATAAATAAATTTTTTATTACAAAATCTTTAGTGTGATTTTCTTTTTAATAACTATTACATGTGATTTTATTTTTAGTTATTAATTAAAATGAGATTCCTTTATCCACAAATAATAAAAAAATAATATGTACAAACATAACTGTTCAATGTCTGAAAAAAAACCTAAATACATGAAAAAATACTATAAAGAAACTATGGGGTCATCTCCTCCAACTCCTGCACCACATCACCCTTGACATCAGCTATCCTCTGCATGATGTCTTTCTGGCCCTTGTCATTTGTCTTCTTCAACTCCAGTTGCATCGACTCAATCTTCTCAAGTCTCTTCTCCATAGCAACCAAACTGCTGATGATGGGAACGACGACACTCTCCACTACAAGTAAAATGTTACACTCCATCTTTAGTAATGCCCGAGTGTCTTGTTGTGCCTTGGTCCTACCACCCGAACACTGCAGTGCAGCTGGAGGATGCTGTGAGCTCGATCCATGCCATTGAACGCCGACAGGTCCCACTATTGATGGCATCGAGCTACATCGAAGTCGGCTCATAACGTGTGGCATCTACCCTAGCATCCATAATCAGCTCAGTCAACAAGTTTTTGTACGATAAGCCTCTTTGCTCATTGACTGAGCCTCGTTCCTCATGGTCCGGAATATGAAAAGCGGGAGATTGAACGGCTCGAGACGAGCCAGCATCAACATCACTTGTGCACACTGACTGTGCACTCTGTGTGATGTTGCTTTGGGAAGATGTTGTGGCATACTATGAGGTACATCATCCTCCAAAAATTAGGCAAGGAGCTTTGCGAAACTGATGGCTGTAATAAGTACTGGTCCTCCCAGTCATCAGTTTAAAGATCTCCTCATATGACAAAGTGTGGCAGGCTCCACAGCAAGATAGGCACCACTTGCCTTGGAATGATCAAGTAGGTGGAAAGTGCATCAAGGGAGATCTAATCAGCAGTCCATGGATGTAGACCTTCCACTCGTCTTCGTAGGTGTCGACATTCTGCAGAGCACTGTAAAACTCGATGACCATATTTGCGTATGGTAGGCCCCTCTAAGAGAGCACACAGTCCCAACAATAATGGTTGAATATCTCATCAATCGTGCGACCCTCGAACTGAAACTTTGAGAAGTTGTATGTGCTAACCGACCTCTTGCCACTACTGTGTGCATACGAATAATCAGCTGTAGTGTTGTCTTTGCTATGTGGAAGAAGAGAAGACGCTCTTGATCTTTTTTGCATTTTAAGTTAATCTAAAAAGGAAAAAAACGTTAAAATGGCTGAAGAACATAGAACAAATATACATTCAAAAGGACATGAATGAAGCATCGAACGAATTTAGAACGGAAGTCATAAACATCGAAAAAAACTAATTTCAAACGAACAATAATATGTTCAAACAAATATGTAACTAAGCATCGAACAGAATATTCCTTTATCTAACAAAAACATTCGAAATACTATAGGAATAACGTTCGAATGGTAAAGAGTACCGTTCGAACACTGTAGCTCAAAAACGATCATGGTTGTTCAACTCAAATTTAGTACAAAACTATCTTAAACTAACTACAAACACCCAAATTCATCAACATGCAATAATATTTTACAATTTATTAACATATTCAAAGCTGAATTCAATACGTAAAATCAACCCAAAAAAAATCAAAAACCACTTTTTAATCGGTTAAAATGCACTACAAAATGTATATGGAGTGTGAAGGACTAGAAAGGATGCAATCTATGGACGGAAAATGGCAATGGAGATTGAGATGATTTTGAGAGAATGAGAGAATGAGAGAGAGAGAGAGAGAGAGAGAGAGAGAAGAGAGAGAGAGGACATATACGTGTGTGATATGTGAATATGAGGCTCGGGTGATGCAGGAGCATAATTTGCATCCCAAGGTAACGTAGCATCATGTGCATTCAGGGGTATACACCTCGGGGTAAATTAAAATTTAAATTATGGAACATTTTACAAAGGGTTGGTAGGTGTGCTATATATCGTTGGAAAGCTCTACATCGCTAGTTTCAAACTCACTTGACTTTGTCATGTGAAGACCCCTAGAGAAAGATATGACGTTTTTACTACAGGTCATTGGGACTGGCAACAAACAGTGAATTTCAAAGTGCATTTAATTTCTTTTGTGTTGAAATTGTCTAGACTTTATTTATCTCATTTTTTCTAGCTTGACCATGATGTAATGAACTCTATATATGAATGAATACCCTAAATAAAGAGGTAGAACTTTTGGATTCAAAAATATAATCTTGCAACTGTCTTTTGCTTTGGAGTTGAGTGACATCCTCCTACCAATCAAGCGAGTGGATCCAGGACTATACTCTCTCATGGTCAATCCTTTTCAGATTTTGCCAAGCTTGCGGATCTCGGTCTGTATCATTGGGTGTTATAATATTTGAACGAGTGTTCGAACGCGTTCAAACGTTTAGAGAAAAATCATCCAAAAACATTCATTACCCAACTGTTCATATCTAAGCCATCACATGTCCGTTGGAATGGGTAATCATAAACTTCAAACGGTAATAAAAAAATATAAAATTTGTGGTGAATGGACTTGCATTTATAGGGGTGGTTGAAATAGTGGTGTTCAAAGTCATTCGAACGCCTGACAGGTTTTCGGGACGTACACCCTCATCTCAAAAGATTCTCTCCCATTCGAACATTAATTTTTAAGAACGAATGCCAATTTCACTATTCTGATATTTTCATATACGTTCGAACGACGCGTATTACTTCAAACAGGATATCATTTCGGGTTTAGAACGGGCAATTTTTTGTTCAAATTTTTGTAATACAATGTCATATAGTGTTCCATTCAAACGTATGTTTCGGGATGGACATTTCTTTTGCTAAAACGAGATTTTTTTAGCATGGAAAGATTTCGTCCCAAATAATTAACCTTTTGTTTTTTAGGCGGACAATTTTGTCCCAAAATAGGGTCAAAATCATAGCAAAAATTATTTTTTTTGGAGGTTATAATTTTCGTCCCAAAAAAGAGAAACTTTTATGTTTTTCGGAACGAATTTTAATCCATCCCAAAAAGTCAAATTTCTTGTAGTGATGTTGTTTTGCCTTAGTCACGATTTGACCTTTCTGCCCTTATCACTTTAAAAGCCTACCAGAAAAGCTACATGAGTTACGTTGATTGAAAATAGATCTTGAGAGAGAAGCTCCAAGAAAGTGAAAAATCTCCTTTGTTTCTAGTTCTTTTCTATACATTTGATGATCAATTAGAGTGCTGCCATTGTTGAATGTGAGAACCTCTACAAGATCGTCTTCCTGATCACCAACCCCCCAAAAAACCACCTTAGAGTGTGAAGATTCAGATGTTCTGAAGAATGATGGCTGAAGGTTTCAGCTATGGCCATTGATTGCACAAGATTTGTGTGTATAGATCAAGAGTTGTTCTGAATCAGGGTTTCCAAGTAGACTTAGAGGTTCTATGTCCCTGCAAGTTGCAGATCCAGCTAAAGGTTATGCTGATAAAATTTAGAGGTTGATTGGCAAGGTTAGTTGAATCAATTGATCACTTTGTAAATCCAATTTGGAAACTAGTGGATTCAAACAGGCAAAGGGCCTGGAGAGTTTTTCTCCTTAAGGACGTTCCTTAGGGAGTTTTCTCTTCATAACTGATGCCGAAACAAGATAGCGATTATCCTTTAGGCTAGGGCAAACGGTATGTTGCAAGGGAAGACACCGAATTCTTCCCAAAAATCTCAAAGAGAATTCTCAAATTCAAATTATTCAATCATCTCCAAAAAAACCCACAAGCCGGGCTAAAATAGCTAAGAATCGCATCCCTAATGGGATGTTACCAAAAATAAATAGGCGGCAAAAATCTGGTCCAAATCGGATTCAAAAATAATTTCCAAAACGATAAAGGAAAGAAAACCAACCAAAAATAGGTTTTTGAGAGGGAAAACAGCGTTTTTAGGGCTTGAAACGAGGCGCACCGAAGCGTAGCTGGGTGACCATGACGTACGCGCCGAAAAGAGCTTTCCGAATTGGGGTCATGGGGCGAATCGGATACTCGTAGCCAAAGTTATGACCAAAAAATCGACACGTGCACGAAAACTGCCCCAATTAGGTTAGATTCCGATTTTCTTGCCATCCTTGCGCTGATCTACCCGCTCAAGGTAATTCAACGCCATCAATGTGGAATCTGACAGCTCAGCGTCGTCTGACTCAGCTCCCCCTGCATCAATAACCATCTTCGGTGTTATGATTGTGTGATTGTTATTAGTGTTCTTGATTAGATTTTATTATTATCTTCTAACAAATCTTCTTCTTTGTGTTGAGAGTTCAAATCATGATGATTTGAGGATTTTATACAAAGGACATCCAAGATTTGTTGGTTGGTAAGTTTTTGATAAGATCCTATTAGTTGATGAGTTGCTAAATTGATCCTTGATCAAATTCGTTTTAGAAAAAGTGATTACCGTCATTTGTAGTCTGTTTAGAATCATTTGTAGTTTGATCTGAAATACACGATGTTCTTGTTATATTTTACTGAGTATAATGACAGAACATGTGTTCTTGTTTTTATGATTAAATAGACCTATCTAAGCATTCATAGGACCATTTGGACTTGTTAGCATTTGATTAAGATCACTAATATCTAGATCAGATTACATTAGAGTGAATAGTGTTGTGCATATCACATTGTTTTTAAAAAGAGAATTGTAAATTTTTAAAGATACCTATTCACCCTCCCCCCCAGGTGTTTTGTACATTGTTTGGGTCTAAATTAGGTTGTTCAATTGGTATCTGAGCCTGAATTCGTTTCTTGACCCAATTTTTGTTCCAAATGGATAGAAGTAAGTCTCTTTATGAACCTCTGTTCTTTAATGGTTCGAATTATCTTTGTTGAAAGGATAAAAATGGAAGTTCTAAATCCTTTAACAAACTTAGTTGGAAATCCTTTGTTAAAAAAAAAAGAGATCAAAAGTGTTGGCTTTTGTTCACAATCGATATTTTGATATTTCAATAAATTGATTAAGTTTACAAAATGAAGAAGATGTAAGAAGCTCAAAAGTGAAGATTCAAGACCATAGCGTATAACCTTGTAACTCTTAATTTCATTTTTGACAAGGATTTGAATCACACACTTGCATATCTTTCAAACCATACATAATCTTCTTATCACAAGTTTGACAACCAAAATGAACCTTAAGTTTTTTTAAATTATTCCCATATAAACTCCCACCTTGGTTATACTTTTGGGAACTTAGTTTTTGAAATTAGGATTTCAAAAATGTCAAAAATGGGTTTTTTAATTATAGGGAATGATGAACTGTGTTATAGCGGTTTATGAGCGGTTGACCGGACGTGTAGGACAAAAGTTTGACAGTATTCAAATTTTATAACTGTTATGCAATGGCTACTTGAAGCAGTCGACCGATACAACGGTAAAATTACCAGATTGACCCCCAACAGCTAGAAACGGCTAGTTTTGATATGTGGCCTATATAAGGATCTTCCTAATGTCTCAAAAAATGAGAGAATGACCATATATCATTTTATAGCTTGAGAAAGATCTTAAAACCTTCTTATTCATATTTCTCATATCATTCACACAAATTACATTTTACATCCTTGTCATTGTGTGAATCAAAAGAGAAAGAGATAGAGCTTTCCATTTTTTTATCCACTCTTTGAGAGAGTTTAATTCTTATATCTTCCTATTCAAAAGAAATTATTCCTTTAGTGAGGTTGTTCACTAAAGAAGAAGCTTAGAAAGGTATATCTCAAGCTTGTTAGATTGTGAGGATGCGCCCGAAAAAACTTAAGTTGTGAGTGTTGAGCCCGAAAAAATACTTGTAAGATTCTCTAGCACCCGAAAGCCAGAGCTTATACTATTTGGAACATAGTGGGAAAGCTCAAGACTTAGAAAGAAACTTGAGGGGTGGATGTAGGCGGGTTTTCCGAACAACCAAAAAATCTCATGTTTGCTTCTCTAACCTTACTCTTTACATTTAGCACTTATATATTTGTTGTTCAATATTTGCTTAATATTTGTGCTAAATTATTATTTCATTTGCAAACATGATTTTGGGAGTTAAAACAAAAAAAGTTTGGAAACCCAAATTACCCCCTCTTGGGTTGCCTTAATCCTAGGAATAACAAAAAGAAGAGAGTGGTGTTCAATGTCATGGTTGTAAAGGGTATGGCCACATGAAATTTGAGTGTCCTACCTACCTAAAGGCACAAAGAAAATTAGCCATGAATGCATCACTCATAGATTCAGACTCGGACGCTTTGTCTTTAAAAAGAGAATTGTAAATTTTTAAAGATACGTATTCACCCCCCCCCCCCCTCTAGGTATTTTGTACCTGTTTGAGTCTAAATTAGGTTGTTCAACTATTAATTGAAAGTAGCCACGTGTCTAGAGCGAATCTAGATCTAATCTCCTCAAAAAATAATTATTATTCTCTAAGCAAAAGTAATAATTAAGAGATCTACTACTTCTAAACATGCTTAGCAAATTAAAACATAGCTAAAAATATTCTAAACGTGTTTCTAATAAAAGAAACTTATTTGAGAAGTGCCAAAAACTTTCACTTTTGAAACTCGAATATCTTCTCCATGCTCTCCCAACCAAAACAGCGGAATGCAAGCTCCTCATAAAACTTTGAAATAAAAGCAATTGCTTTTTTTTTTAGGTCTTGGAGCTCTAAAATCAATACTTGAAAAACACTATTTTTATTGGAATGATTTATAGAAGTATAAGGGGGAAAAGCTTCATTTTTCAGCAATGTGGGACTAAACAAGTCACTTTGGGCCTGGGTCCCATTGGTATAATACACCACGGACCTTGGGTCCAATTGGCTCTGCTTGTTTTTAGGCTTTCACTACGCTTTGGACCATGAGCTTTCTAGGCTTCCAAAGTCCAATTTTTTCATTATGGGCTATGGATTGGAACTAAGCTACGAGTGAAGTGAAGTGAAGTGGTGACCTACGCTTTTAATTGACGTGGCATAGTGATTTAGCGTATTTAGTTCGATTTGTTTTTTCAAAAACGTGTCAAAGCCTGAATGGCAGTAATGTGGCAGGAGCAAGCCATGTCGGTAATGTCCCGTTAGTTGGGACTTGGGTAACAACAGATGGACAGGGGGACCCATTTGTGGAAAAAAAATATACCACAAGGACAGTTTGGTTGAAAGTTATAATTCAAGGACTAAATTGCAAAAATTGAATACCACAAGGACCTGTACGGTAATTAAGCTTAAGCAAAAAACTGGTTAGCATGGTACAACCATCCAATTGGATCCTCCCCATCAAATTTAGCTTGACTAACCTTATATGGACTTCACCCTGATCTGTGTTATGATTTTGGGAACGAACACCACCTTCTACTTGCTCCCCCTGACCAGATCTCTACTTTGCACTACCGCTTGCAATCCCACAATAAGGGTTTCTAGCTGTTTCGTCAAATTTTCTAGTATTGTTTGTTGATTCTCCCAAATTCTTTGCTGACTTTAATGTGTTTGTTGTTGGACCTCCTATTATTTCCTCATTTCAGCCAGAGACTCTAACATCTGTGCCACCCTCGTACCTTTAGCCATGGATGGATCGAACTGCTCTAATACCCAATTGTAACAAGCTATGGTTTGAAGATGAAATTGTGGCACCCCCTCCTTTTTGAACCTCTCAAAAATATTTAAGTTGGTTAATGGAGGTAATTTCCTTTATAATTTAAATTTTTATTAGATAAACTTTTCTTTGATGCATTTGCATATTTATAAGGGCATTAGTATTTTTTTTTTATGTTGTTCTCTAATTAGGCACTTATATTAAGGTACCATTATATTATAATTACCTTAGTGCCTCTTGAAGTATTTTCATTGGAAAATACATTATAAATCCCCCTTGATTATTTTTATAACCTATATCCTAAAACCTAGTGTTAATTTCACATAACTAAATTTCAGATTTCTACAACATTAGTTCAAATATCCTTCTTGACTAAATTCCTAAATTTTTTTACTTCGCTCTTAATTAAAATTGATTGCTATTTTTACTTCCCTCTTGACTAAATTTGATTAATTAATTTAGTGATTAATTTTATTGCCAAAATAGCCTTGCATTGGACCTAAATTCCATGGGCTTGGAGGGCAATATGGGGCCGGATCTAGGAGTGAAATGGGGCTTGGATTATGGGATTAGAGGCCCACAAGAACCCAAGCCCAATAGCAAAACCCATGCCCGGCCATATCTTTGAAATGATGTCTCATGGGAGACAAAATCCCCCAATCTTGCCAAGTGTTTGAATTCCTCTTACCCATAAATAGGCTACCCAATAGTTAAGTTTCTTTAACTTGTTAAACTTCACTATATGATTGCCTCTCTTAAAGTTTTAGCTTGCCCTTAGCTACAATTATGAGGTGACATAAGACAAATTTGTGTGAGAAGTAAGAGTGGGAGAGTCACGACAATGAGCTCAATGCCATGATTCATGAACCAAGAGAGAGAGAGAGAGAGAGAGAGAGAGAGAGAGAGAGAGAGAGAGAGGGGAAGGGAAGAGAGAACAGAAAGAAGAGAGAAAGAGAGAAGGAAAAAGAAAGAAAAAGAGAATGAAGAGGAAGAGGTCGGAGAAGAAGAAAGGAGGAGAAGAAAAAGAAGTGAACAAAAAAAAAAGGGATAAGTAGAGGTAAGAGCTTGAGGTGTTCGGCCATGGGAGAAAACCTCTCCCATGAGCCATTTGTCTTTCTCCTTTCCTTGAATCCTCTTCTAACCATAGATCCTTTGTTTTGGGTAGTTTCAAGCCAACCTAGAAGCCAACTGAATCATCAAGGTAAGTGTAGTTGTTGTTGATCTTTTGTGGGGAAAAAATGAGTTGTAGATCATGTTTGCATGTGAGATAGGTTGATGTCTCTTTTGATCTCAACAAAAAATGTTTTAGCCCTTGTGTTTTGATGAGTTCTTGCTCATTTGTTGGTTGCATGTTGATATTAGCTATAGAGATTAATTATTTTTGAAGATTATTGCTTGTCGTATTAGAAAGAGGTGGGAAATGGAAGTTTGTGGTGAAATAATTGTACAAGGAGGGTCGTGTGTGTTTAGAGGCCACGGTCAATTGCCAAAATAATCTTATAGGTGGCTTGGGAGGCCACGGGTTGGCCATAGATAAGGGCTAATGTGCATGCAAGAGTTTCTTTGATCATTTTTCCCTTTTTTGTGATATTTGATGGTACATTGCATATGTTTTGGCCTCGGTAGTGCCATTTGAGGGGCTCATTGTGAGCTTAAATTGTGAAATATGGTTGTAAAAAGTAGCATTTAGCCACATGCAAGGTTTTGGTGCTGTTAAAGAGAAAAGGAAATGAAGGTTTAAACCATTTTTACTATGTTGTTCTAAAGATCATCGTATTTGGTCGCATTGTGATTATATTGATGTTTGAATGCATATTGGTACATAGATAGATGAGAATAAAAGCCAAAAGAACAAATGCATGAAATTTTTACCCTAAAATATAGGGAACCGAATGCACTGTTTAACATTTCATGAAGAAATATATCCTATTTTCACACATAAGTTTCACTACAAAAAAACAGGTCTATAGCAGCGGTCGCTAAAAACGCCGCTAAAGGGTGTTTTTAGTGGCATTTTACAAAAAATGCTACTGAATGGGGTCTACAGCGGCGGTCTTTTTAGCGGGGTCAGTGATGCCGCTATAGACCCCCTTTAGCGGCGTTTGTTGCAAAAAGCCGCTAAATGCCAAATTTTTAGCAGCGTTTTTTCAGGTGTACTCTACAACGGCGGTCACGGTGACCGCACTATATGTCTAATTTCTAGCAACGTTTGTCACAAACGCTGCTAGAAATCAGGTATCTACAGCGACGGTCACTATGACCGCCGCTGTAGCTCTCAACTTTAGCAGTGTTTTTTAAAATAACGCTGCTATAGGTCTAATTGAAAATAATATTTTTATTTATTAATTATAATTTATTTAATGTTAAAATTATTTTATATATTATTATATTCCTTTTAATATATAATTTTATTTTGTCATGTATTTGAAAAAATTTATTTTAGAGGACCTATTTAATAAAATATGAAATTAGAATGAGTGTTGTGAAAATTAAAGTTGTTATATGATCTTAGAGGCTATGATTTAGTCATTAGGTAAGTACATATTTATAAAGTACTTAGGTTAATTAGCACATATCAATTATATAATAAACACATACTTTTAAATTATAAATATTATATATTATTACTCCCAACCTATTTTAATTAAGATTATTATACTAATTATAAAAAAAGTATAAAGAATATACATGCTATGTATTTAATACTAAGTATAAAGATTTTTAAATGCTATTACAATTTACAACTGATTTTAATTTACTAAAAACACATAACTACAAAATATAACTTATAATTAAAATAGCTTTGAAAAATAACTACAAAAAAAAAATATAACTTAAAAAAAAAAAAAAAAAAAGCTTTGAAATCACCCCCCCCCCCCCCCCCCCCCCCCCCCCCTCTCTTTTCCTTTCCTTTCTCGAACAGCGCCAAATTCCCCCTTTTCCCGTCTGTCCCTCTCTCTCTAAATCTCCCACTCTATCTCTTACCCTCTCGCTCTCTCTCGCCTTCTCTCGCCCCCTCATTCTCTCTAAGTCTCCCTTTGCTTTCAGCTGAAGAACGCCAAGGAAACGCCATGGCAGAATGCCTCGACTCTCAGCGGCATCCTCTTCCAACGCGCCTAGTTACAGGTCCCCTTTCTATTGTTCCCTCCTCTCCATCCCAGTTGATTTTGCATTTTCCATTCTAATTAGACCGGAGCTAAACTTGTCTCTCAGGGCGTTCTTGTCTCGGCCTCTGAAGAAAGCAACGACGTAGGAGCCCCGTTGCTTCTCGACGACAATAAGAGAGCTCTGAGTACTCTGATTTCGTCTTTCTAGTCCTTTTTAACGTTTCTCCAGGTTTCTTAGAGACCAAATGGATCTTCAATTTTTCGACAAGTTCTGGGCTAGTTAGAATTGTAGAATCTGTGTGGATTAGTATAATCCGTTACCAATATGGTTATGCCTCGTTAGCTTGCAGATCTGATTTGTGCCGATGTTTAGCCTGTGAATCGCAATTTTCACTGCGGCTTTTTATTTTTTAAAAAGAAAAATTCTGATTAATGGTTTATCTTTAATTTCGGATGATTGGAACTGATATAGATCTCGTCTCCTTAGCGATCGGATGGCACTGAGCATGCAGTGCATTTGTTTAGATTGTGCTTTTCAGATTTAGAGTGCTTTTAGTGATGTTATAGAAGTGTGACGCTTGTTTAGTTTTAATTTTGTTTCTGTTCCCAGTTTTTTTCTACCTTGAGCAACAGTGGCTGGTTTGAAAATGTAAGAGGATGAATGAGGAAATGTTGTTTTCCACTATCTACAATTTTCTGGTAACTATTTTTATTGAGAGAAAAGAAAAGGATGACTCAAGTTACGTTAGGATTGTTGGCTATCTTTCACCCTCATTTAAGAAATCAGACGCTAGATGATAGAGGTTTTTGTCTCAATATTCACTTACTGGGGAAAGCAATTGTGTTGTTTTATTCAAAGCATTATATTTTAAGATTTAAGTTTCTTTGTGCCTTGACTTAAGAAATTATACTTGACATTCGAAATTATTTGTCTCTGAACGAGTTACTGATTTATGTCAACCATAATATCTATGAACTTCTCAGGCCAATGTAGCTTCAGGTTTTGCTGTGGATGATGACTGCAAGTTGAAGTTTTTGGAGCTTAAGGCGAAAAGAACCTATCGCTTCATAGTTTTCAAGATTGAGGAGAAGCAAAAGCAAGTTATTGTGGAGAAGCTTGGTGAGCCAACACAAGGTTACGAGGATTTCACTGCAAGCCTTCCTGCCGATGAGTGTCGTTATGCTGTTTATGATTTCGATTTTGTCACGGAAGAGAATTGCTAGTCTAAGTAGCTAGTCTCATGATTGATATGTGATGGTTCTGTTATTGGTGATTCTTACCACTAATTCGTTACCTGTTCTATGAAGGTCTCCCAACACGTCTAGGGTTAGAAACAAGATGATCTATGCAAGCTCGAAAGATAGATTCAAGAGAGAGCTTGATGGAATTCAGGTTGAGTGCAAGCAACTGATCCAACTGAGATGGGAATCGATGTCATTAAGAGCTGTGTCATCTAAACACAAATCATAGGCCATGTGATGGGGAGTTCCTCCCTTGTAGAGATTCTTGTGTTTGTTGTAAAACATTGTTAATTCAATGATTAAGTATATTTTATTTTATTCTCCTTGTTCTTTAATTTTTTACATCCAATGAATTATGTTTATTAAAATAAATTTGTATTACCGAATTAGTAGTGTTTTAAAAATGCTGGCACATAACAAAAAAAAATTTAAAAAAAAAAAAAGTTGGTACAGACCTTTGATAGGTCCTGGTGCAGGTGGCACAGGACAGTCTCGCGATGAGAGGAGGGATGAGCAACCTGACTCTAGAGGTGAACAGAGCAAGCACCAAAAACACCTCAAAACCAAAGGAAGGATTAGGGTTGGGTGCATAGCATTATCTCACGACCATTGCATTTGTTTGACCTATATAACTTATGCACATGAAATTTTAGTTTCATTATCTGCTGATTTGTTATATCTATGCATGCCATGCCCCTTTCTCGACCTTATTGAGTCCATATGACTCACCCCCTTTTATTTTCTTGTTGTTGATGCCTCAATTATGTCTACAAGAAAATGAAGCTTTTCAAGAGCAAAAAAGTCATAGATCTAGACCCTTACATCATTGTCCTCCACATCCCGGCGTGAGTCTCAAACTCCTTTGAAATATCAGTAGAGCACACTCTCCACTGGTATCTCAAGGATCCCCCGTTGCCCAAGCCCGAGGACATTGGCCTGTTTGATGCATCAGTAGAGCCGGTAGTCTCCTACCCATCACCACTGGCTCCGCCTGTGGAGACTAGTTGGTATCACAGGATAATGGCGTGGTGGATATCACCTCTGATACTAAGGAGGATTAGTTGATAGGATATTTTCTAGTTCTTTAGCTTTTCTATTTTCGATGTACTAGTAAAAACGTTTGTAGCTTTTTACATCATGGTTGTATAGGCTTAATGAGCCTTAGTGCGCTCACACTTTTGTAGCTCTAGCCCCTTTTTGCAGTCCTCGAGAAGGATGTGTTTTGGAAACCGTGACATGTATATGAAAACTTCTTGCTTATCTATTATTTTCCAATCTCTGCTCTCCCTAGAGTAATTTACTTACTCAATGAATAACCTTGTCTTTTAAAAACCATTAATTACTAAATTCTTATGTTTAATTAATTACCTCATTTTTCAAGCCACTTCGAGCAATCTAAATTATTTGATAATTGTCCCAATTTTGCCCAAACCATATTTTTGTAATTAATAAGATTTCGAAGAGCCTTTTAAATAAGGTTAGTATTTTAAAACAAGTCTTCCACTGAACTTTTTCCAAGGACAATATGGTCATTTTTTGTAGGTGGTTAATTCGTATCGTAATCTCCGTTAGTGTGCATAATATTGCTATAAGTGAGCCTAAAGATACATACGAACACAAAACGTGACAGAAATGGACTGTAATTGTATTAAAATTGAAAAATACATTGGATAATGTTGATTCGAGGTAACAAGCCTCCAAGGTTTCCCAAACAGTTATCTTAGGATGTAAATAAGAATGCCAAACAGATTTTACCCCTATTGCCCCCGAGTGGGTTGGATCTGTTGACACTTGGGTTGGAACTAAGCCTAGCCCATACTAACTATTGGCCTAATATAACTTGGCCCCTTACCCAATCTACTGGCCCAATACAACACTGGGCCCTAAACTATGGCACTCGGTCCCAACCCTGACCCTTTCTTTATTTTTCGCTAGATCTATTCCTAATTTGCGGGTTGGATAGTTTGGACTGTGTTAATGTAACTTTAGTGTAATGTAATGTAAGGAGACATATTTAGATTAAAAAAAAAAAAGTAATTAAGGAGACATGCTGCTGTATTTAGGGTTTCCTTTCTTTTTGCACTGTGCTGGCCATTGGTGCCATGACAGATCAGTGTTGGGACCCACTTAAACCCTGTTTATGTGTTGTTCTTCTAGTTATATTCTAGCTTAAATAGGTGCTTAATTTGTGTGCCTGACATTTTAAATCTCGAAGGCTCATCTTACTGCTAGCTAGTTCAAGATTAAACTGTAACCATTAGTGGTATGACCTTCTAATTATTCTGTTTTCAAAATGAAGAATAAATGGCATGAGTACATTGAATCAGGTTTCCTTGGAATACCAGCCGAGAGCTTTAGCTGAGCTCCTATAACAGTCTTGGGAATTAGATCAAGTATAACCTTGAAACTACAGATACCTACAAATACCTACAAATACTATATTCTAAAATGGCAGTAAAAATTGTCATAAGGTCAAAGGAAATATTGTATCTGAAAGGATTTGCAACATTGCTTGCTTTGATCTCTTAGTGGATAACTTTTCAACTTTCTTTATTGTGTATAATATAGTTCTTGGTCCTTGTCTACCTCTTACCAGTTCCAGTCGTCCGACTCATCACATAGGTTCTCAAAGATGGAGATTGAGTGAGACCGTCCGGAGCGACTGTTTTATTTTGGTTGCCATTCTTCAGTTGCATTCTTCTTCTGGCCATGTAACCTCTGATCCAGGGGGTGACATCCTCACTAATCTTGATCATGATGAGAAAGATGATCCGGTAGATGACTATCATGCTTAAGATGACACTAAGATCCACCCACTTCGATCGGTGCACGTCGATTTGGAATACGTTTTCTAAGATGTACTCGCCAGGTATCTTGCTGGGAAACGCCTGTGGTTGGTTGTCGAAGACCAAACCGTGGTAATCATTCTGGTATTGTCCCTGAAAAAGCTTCAGTTGTTCGTTATCCTAATTCTTTGGCAGTACTGCATATTGTCGTCAACAAGAGTCATGTATCTTGTTTGATGTTTTACCTGCAGAGCCCAGAAATGGAAGCTGATGTACGACATCGGGTAGCGCCAAACCAGCTTTGGGATGTCGTTTGGGAGCCTGAAGTATCCAGAGACTAGCATGAATATGCCCTGAGATGGGAAGAATTCTTCAAATTAGTCAGCAGCTTTAAAGACCAAGTAACTTTTCACTGCATTCCTATTAGGAAATTGAATATGGTTTTCAATCTTATTTGTAGTAGGATGATATACCCACCTGAATTCCGGCTCCTATGATGATACCCATAAGGAAATTAGGGACAACACTGGCTATGACCATCATCAGGCTCTCAACAACAGTGACACTTGCATAGAGCAATAGTACAAAGAACACATAATGTTCAAATCCTGGGTGGAGGCGGACCATGAAGTAACAAACTGTGCCAGCAAGGAATGTTATCAATATCAGGAACGGCATCGCAGAGAGCGTGTTGCTGATCACGAATGCAGTTACTCCGTAGTGACCATTCAGCCTCTCTCTTTGGAAAACCTGCAGATATCAGCAGAGAAAATTGAATCATTAGTCTACACATCCTAGTGAGCTGAGTACGTTTGGGTGCAGGGGATGATGAAACTTGCCTTCATATCTTCTACAAATGAAGGGAACCCGCCTATAGACATGAATGTCACAAAACCAAACACAAAAGATGCGCATGATCCCCTTGCCTGTCTCATGTCAAGGAAAACAAGAAAAAAAAAAACAGGGAAAATCAAAAGTTGTGGAGGAATGAGGGTGAATTTCCTTATACATATTATCATATACCAATTTGATTTCAACCCATCTTCACGAAGTTCCTGTAATTAGGCAAGCTCAAGGTCTGTGTTCGAAACGATGTCCTCTAAACTCGTTGATTTTAGTCTAAAAGCTTTAGAAATGTCCGCTTAGATTCAATAGTGAAAAGGAAAAAGAACCAATAATCATACCAGGATTGAGTTGTAACTTGTCCCGATATTCAAATAGATGGTCCCGATACAGATCGTGACTACAATGTAAATTACAAGCCTAAGCCAGTAATACCCGAAGTCCCTTGACATGTTGATGAAGGAGCGCTTGGTCAAGGTAAAGCCTTGCATCAAGAAACTCGCCTGACTACCTCCTGAATCTAGCACAGTTCCTTTCTGCAACAAATGGCAATTAATTCAGACACTCGCCTGCAAAAGCTTAACACAAACTAATGAAAATAATCAACCAGAGGAAAAATCATGCTTCCTATGAACTACTTACAACTTTCGATATCTCCACAACTTTTTCTCTCGCTGCATAGCAGTACTGAGATTTACGGTAGAAGTCAATTAGAGTTCGAATAGCTTCAGCTGTGGTAATCTTCTCTAATGGATCATCACTTGCCTCAAACTGAGAAGAAACAAAGTTCAAAGCCGTTATTATAAGAACAAAACAACAGATACCACTTTTCAATATCTATTGCAGCATTCTGCAACCATACACCCCCATCCTCTTCATATTATTGTTGGCTTCACAATACTGTTGACTACCTAATTGGACACCAATTTGGATGAAACCCAATATTAACTTTACAAACTAATCCAATCATAATAAGAATTAAAACTAACACTCAGTGGAGCAAGATATCTAAGTGCAAAATTGATTTTGCCTTGAAGAAAACCGACAAATTCTACTACAGAAACTTTACTCTTACACCACTGCCAGTATTGCATGGTTCACGCATCATGCGTGCGCCATGCAAGCTAAGTATAATGTCTTGATTGAAGTAGCCTTAAATAATTACTAGACATGATTAGAGCCAAAGAAGAAAAATTGTCATACCCAAGTATAATGCCTTGATTAAAGTAGCCTTAAATAATTACTAGACATTATTAGAGCCAAAGAAGAAAAATTGTCATACCCGCAGTTTCATGGATCCTGTCAGGGTGGCCTTAACTTTATCGAAGTCAGAATTGATGCATCTAAGAAAATGATCTGATGGGTTTCTCAAAGAAGGGCAGGGAAACCCTGCTTGAGCAAAGAACTGCAGAAAACCAGTCTGCATAAGAGCTTCACTTTTGTAATATAATATGTGCGTTATGCAGACAGCGAGGGTTCTCACCTCGTACGCTTCAGAAGCCTGGCCAAAATAAACAGTTTTGCCTCCAGAGAGCAAGAACAATTGATCAAATAGTTCAAATACTTCACTGCTTGGCTGGTGAACAGAGGCTATGACAGTCCTCCCATCTCTTGAAAGAGCACGCAACGTTTGCATTACAAAGAAAGCCGAAGCACTGCAACAAAAATCCAAGAACTATTTATAACCCACAAGATGACAATGCCTTCGACAGCTAATTTTATTGATATCAAAATTAGTTTCTCTGCCTCCTAAAAGTAGAGGGATCGAAAAAGGAACTTTGAAATCTACAAGTTTGAAGTATACTAGCTGCTACACAGTGAAAATACTACGCGCACGAGGAATATAATTATCGAAACACGTAGTTGATTCGGGCATTAGGTGATAACTAGAAGATTACAAGACCAAAAGGTTACTCTTTAGGCATGACTAACAATTAAGGGCACCTCTACTTCCAAAAGTAAAGGTAACAAATACAACGGAAGTCTTAGAGGTTAACCTATCAAGTCCGCTCGTTGGCTCATCCAGAAAGAGCAATCTGGGCCTCATCAAGATCTCAAGAGCAATGCTGACCCTTCTCTTCTCTCCCCCACTGATTCCGCGCAAATGCCAGTTTCCAATTACGGTGTCAGCGCAATCTTGGAGACCCATCTCTATGATGGTACTCTCAATTAATGCACGCTTCTCTGACCACAGCATCTTATCAGGCAGACGTAGTCGAGCTGAATATGAAATTGTCTCCCGTACTGTTAGAGTGCCGATCAAGTTCTCATCTTGGGTGACATACGCCTAGTTAGCATCAAATGACACCACCATTAGCGTGCTTGCAAGGGAACAACCTTGAGCCAAAGGAAGCGGGTAAAGCAAGAAAACATAGGAGAAAATGCAGAACAGAAGTCTAAATACCAAATAGTCCATAAAATTCAAAGATGTTGGGGCAGAAAATAAATATTTAAACACCAAGAAGCAGCTAAACAAATTTGAATCCAAAGTTTTAACCACGATCAGGTAAAAATGTTCACAACAATTACACAAATTTTCGCTTCTTTAAAGAAGCTGAAATTTCGAAAAACTATAGTAGAGATCGACTTAAATGAAACTCACTGAAGTCCCGAAAGAAAGCTTTGTTTTGCGACCATTGAGGAGGATGGTACCGGAAAGAAATGCGTTGGCTGCAAGACGACTAGAAAGAGCATCAAGCAAGGTAGATTTGCCTGAACCAGAGGGACCCATGAGGGCAGTGATGGTTCCTGGCTCGGCATAACCAGTGAGTCCCTCCAAAACCTTCTGGGACTCCCCGCCACTGAGACTGACCGTTACAGTAAGATCCTCCCAAGTGAGCCTCGCAGAAACGTCCCCTACGATATCTATCTTAGCCTTGTCCCTCCAAAGAGTCTCACTCAGAGGGCTCAAGGCACCAACTACCATCCCATTCCCTGCTGGATTGTTAGCCTCAATCTCCACCACCGCATCATTTGCTGCAGTGTTCCTCATCTTCTCTATCTCACTCACTACTATCCTCCGAACCCAGTTGCCCGCCAAGGATCAGGCACTTGATTTTAACAACTACAACAACCCCAAATTGGAAGCTCTAAACAGAGATCAACCCTCGCCAAGCATTGGCTATCTATAGAGAAAAAGATACAAAATGTACTGCCACGAACAAAAGGCTGGGAAGTTCGAAAAGGAGGAGGAGCAAATAAAGACGTGAGGAAATGCGAATTGGATGAGTGGGGAGAGTGAAAGACGAGGAGATTATGAATTTGACCAGGCGGAGGAGAAAGAAAAGTTAGGGAGAGAGAGAGAGAGAACCCATGCAAAAACAGCCTTTACAAAAGCTTGCTTTTTTGTGTGACAAACTCACAAAGAGAAAATCGCTAAATAAACCTTTTTTCTTCTCTCAGAAAGAACAGCGATACTATTAAATCCAGTGCTTCAGGTCTTAAAAACTCAGCTAGAAGCAATATGAACGAACGAAAGGTGGTTCAGAACATGATTTGTAACCTTGTCATTCATTCAATTAATGGGCACTGGTGGCTTTTAAAACAAATAAATGGGTTCTGGTAGATGTTGGTAGAGGCATTTACTGCCAGGACCGACCCCTATATTCGCATTCTCCACGCTCGTGTGCCTCTCTCTCCCTCTCACGCGCGTAAATCTTGTGTCAGTAGTCTTGTCCAAATCGATTAAATTGGTACGGATAAGAAAACGGAAAGAAAATCTAAACAAACGCTTGATCAACTCACACCCCCATGACCAATCAGTGTACGGATATACAAGAAACGAAGAGATAGCTACTTCTCAAAAAATGACACAAATTAGAGGAAAAAAAAAAAAAACTTAGAATCCCACCCTCATAAAACCTCCAAAAAGTGTCTTCCATAGCTGCTTGATCAGACCCTAGTTAAAGTGTTTGTATGCTTTTTGGCCTCACAGGTAGGCCAAAAGAAATTATACCATTGCGCTATCTTAGACATATACAACATATTGTTGTTGTTTTGTTATCAAACGGAGCGAGCCACTAACAAAAGCACAAACGCAGATGAAGGACCAAGAGCGTTAAATGTTTTTTAAAAATATAATTATTTATAGTTAGTAATTTAAAAATGAGAAAACTCTATGAAAAAATTTTTATCCAAAGTGTCCCAAGAAAAATATTTATTAGTAAAGAAGTTCTACGAGTATTTTCTATAGTGAGCTGCCTAACAGTTATGATGCACCACACGTGACGTGTTCGCTAGTGGCGCTAAATCGTTGCCTGTTGGGAGGAAAGTCGGCAAAGCCTCATTATTTGAACATTTTTGGCAAGCTGGTTGGGTTAGAATGGAGATCGATGCCCAAATTCTTTTGGACAAAAGTAGTGTTGGGCGGTTGTCTTCGAACAACATGTTCCAAATAAGTGTAATAGTATTTGAGCATGATGCTGTTGTAAGTTAGAGAACAAACAATCTTTTGTCTTTTTAAAATCTTCCTCAATCAATTGAATGGGTAGCACTTTAATGAAGTAGTTGTCTGTTAGAGACTAACATCCCTCCCTCCACATTAATCCAAAAGTACTCACTTTCCTTCACACTTTGAATTCGTACGTTATATTGACCCACTTGCTATTCAACCAACTTTACCCAAAAAATATCAAACCCTGCCTTATATTTGGAGAAATAAAATAGACCGCCCTCAATTCTCCATTATATATATTTGGTAATTTCGACTTATAAAATGACTTTGATTTTAGAGATGGAAAGTGACTTTTTGCCGTATAGTAATTTTTTTTGTGATCCAAACATTGGTAAAAATCTATAACCTAAAGTTTATTCTAAATGTTGTACGGATAAAAAAAATAAGATATTAAAGGAACCCAGCTGGGGCTCTAGTCGACTAGCAATAAAAAGCTGGATCATTAATTCGATGTACGGGATAAAACTATATCGATCGGAGGATAAAAGTATATCATCTCCGATCATAATAAGTCTGCGCAAACATCC
Source organism: Morella rubra (assembly GCA_003952965.2). Lineage (NCBI taxonomy): Eukaryota > Viridiplantae > Streptophyta > Magnoliopsida > Fagales > Myricaceae > Morella > Morella rubra. The sequence continues at coordinate 236,867 of RXIC02000503.1, read as the reverse complement.
GTCCTACTTGGGGCCACCACAAAAAATAAACAATTAATACTTTGAAAACAAAAAAAAATTAACAATATGAACATTTAAAATCTCAAAAAATTGAAAAAAAAAATAATTATCTTGGTACAAAATGTTTAATACCTTTTAAAAAAAAATAGTCAGTCATTACTTGCATCATTTCAATTTGTTTTATTCTTAGCCCATTAATCACCCATTTGTTTTAAGTAGAACGCTAATAGAACCCACCCAACCACTTTTTCTTTTGGATTGAAGAGTACTTGTAGTCTTCTCAGAAGGTTGGGGAGTTGAAAGCTTAGAAGCTATATATCAATTGTCCTAAACTCTTAATTGCCTGATATATAATATCTAATCACTTTTTTTGTATCAAAAGCAGACGACCTTTCGGACTTCTCCACAACCACTAATTAGTTGACACAATAATTAAGCCATCCAGATCAAGGAGAAACACTGTTTTATTGAATATTACTCTTTTTAATTTCTTTCCACGTAATCTAATATATGCTTTTCATTATTAGTAAAATCATTTTCATTTGAGATCCAAGGCCCCTATTTTCATATTCCAATTTAAGATGATGCTACTCAACCCCTTTTATAAAGAAATTTTCTACAAGTTTTTTTGTTATATACTGTTAATAACAAGTCTATATTTATAAAAACATTAAATTCATCCATCAGTTTTTTGTGATTTATATTTCTTTCAATTTAGCATATATTTGGACTATGGCATAGAAAATTTTTGAAAATTTTTCTGCTACCAATTTTTTCACAAATTCTAGTACATTGTTTGTAAATTCCAACAACTTTTCACAAAATCCTACACATTTTATAACTCCAGTTATTTTTCAAAATTTTCAATACCTTTTTTACAAATTCCAACACACTTTTCACAAGCCCAAAACAAATCTACACTAGTTCTAAAAAAAAAATTGAGTGTCCATATAAAGGCCGTTGGAACAAAAAAAAATTAACATTTTTTTACGGTAACTTTTCACAAACTCTACTAATGTTACAAACTCCAGCACCTTTTCACGAACTCCAAAACCTTTTTCAAAAACTCAAAAAGAATCTACACTAACTTTAACAAAAAAAACCCCATCCAAACAAAGTTGAAAAATAATCCTTGAGTTTATACTATTTTATAAAAAGGTCTTCGAGTTTCAAAGATTGAAAAAAAATCCATGAGTTTACCACTAGTCAAAAAATTGATCCTTATGTCAATCTTCAATAGAAACATACTCCACCACGTCAACTAACATGTCCACCTGTAATAGTCACAATCGATGTTTTGATGATAACAATAAAAATAATTGAGAAGATAAGCAAAGAATATTCAATATGAGCACGAAACGGACAAGCAACGATCAATTTAATGTAAGTGTCTCAAAAAATAAAGACTCAAGTCATTAGGATAGTTTTTGTAACTCTAGACTTCACCTTTTAACAAGGATTTGAACCACACAATTACATATTTTTCAAACCGTGCATAAATAACTATCACTTGTTTTGAAGATCAAAATATATTTTTAGTGGCTTCAAATTATCCATACACAAACTCTAAAACCTTATTTATACTTATGATGAGTTGGTTTTTAAAATTGAGATTTTAAGAAGGAAAAAAAATGATTTTTTTTTAATGAAGCAGTTGATCCTTTAAATAAAGAGGTCAACCAGGTTCAGTGATCGTATGGTTTTTCATTTAAATAGCTCATTATTCTTGAAAAGGTCGACCTGGTTGTAAGAATCGGTCTATAAAGGATCAACCACCTAGTGAAGCGATCGACCAGGTACTATTTCTCAAAACTCAATCTTTTTTACTTTTGACCATTGGAGTAACGGAATCCTGTAGCAGTCCAACACAATTTTGACAAATCAACCCCAAACCGTTAGTTTTCTTATTAGGGCTATTTAAGACCATCTTAAAGCCTCATAAATGTTGTTGAACGACCATTTGACTTTTACAAGGCTAAGAATGATTAAAAAAAAAAAACTTTTTGAATCTTACTTCTCATATCATTCACACATAATCAACATTTCACATCCTTGTTATTGTGTAAAGTCAAAGAGATAGAAACTTTCATTGTAATATCTACTCCATCAAGAGAATTTATTTGAATAATTTCATTCATCCACTTCTACTTGTAAGAGAGGGTCTCTTATTTCATTTCGGTAAGGGTTGTTCATCGAAAAAAGGAGTTTGGAAAAGTTTATTCTCAAACTCGCTCTTGAAACTTGAAGAGAAGATTCTCAAGCTCTAGTGTAAGGAAACAATTCCCTTGATTGAAGGGAATTTAGTGGAGAAACCTCGAGACTCGGTGAAAGAGCTTGTGGTTCTTAGGACCAATAATCCTTTTACCACGTTATCTTTTGCAATACAACTTATGGAGTTCTTATTTGTGTATGATCTGTTGAAACAATGCAACGCATGGATGCGTTGTCTTGCTTCAAATTCATCATTGCCATGAACCAAACCAGTATAAGCCAACCGGTCAAACAATGTAAGCAATGGGAATTACTACTTCTGTTGGCCATGAGATGTAATAGTTTTAAGAGATGCAACTATTGCAATGAAGTCTATATAATCTCGTTGAACAGCGTGTTAATATCATTCAATTTTCTCTCCAGTTTTCTTTAAGTAAAACAGAGCATCTCAATGCCAAAGGATTTGATTGGCGAAAGATGATTTTCAGCAATCATTCATTTTTATCAGTGGTGTTAGAGCTATGGTTTTACCAGAAGATGATGCTCAATCTGAACATCCAATGGCTCAGGTGGAGAGGACACTAAACAGACAAACTCTTGGGCTTGCATCGACACTGGCTTTTTACAATTATGTTCGAAACGTTTTCGAACTGGGTTGTAAACCATTTCAAATAACCGTTGGAGGTCTACACTATACTGAAGATTTAAAGAGCTGCATGATGTCTATGACAGGGAAGAACGTTATTGACAATCGGGGTCTCTGTTATTGCAATAGAGTGATCTAATTTCTTTTTCTCCTATTCCGCCGTCTAAGTCTACTGATAGTCCTCCCCCTAGGTTCAAAAATGTTAGCGAAAACATACTAACTAGTTTTAAGCATGGAGAGACGTCGCAGATGTTGGCTAAAAGCAAATCATCTTCACTGGATGTTGAAAGCATTCACAGTTTGAACAAAGAAAAAAAGTTAAATAGTCAAAGTTCTAATCCAAAGGAAATATCACTATTCAAAGTTGTAAAGGAAAGGAAGTTTTACTGGAAGATGACAAATGTTATCAAACTTCAAAGGTAGCGGTCAAACCAAATATTACTTCATTTGACTTTGAAGATACTCACTGCTTGAATGAAGAAGACGAAGTGCACAGTACCTTTTCATAGCGTCATTCACAAGTCTCACATAAAGCAAACGGTAACGTATTGGTTAATGAAAAAGCCTAAGACAATGGATAGATTCGCGTGCCTTACTAGAAGCCCAATTCGAGAATTCGTGTGACAGCCAAGAAAAAAGTGGGATGTCCAGTGCAACTTAAAATCAAAGCCCAGGCATGTGAAATGATTAACTCTAGTGTAGCCTATGAAGGAAGCCCAATCTCTAGCCAACGAAGCCAAAATAATCTACCAAATCCAACTCCAAACAGCACACACATGGCAAGCATGCAATCAGGTGAACCACATGGATTTAAAGCTGAAACTATACATCCAAGGTCTGTTTTAGCTCAATTTCAACCGAAAAGGCTTATTAATCAAAGGTTTGCCTATTCTATAAATTCACTAAGTTCCAGATTTAATAAGTTAAGTTTCTCTAATGTTGTTAAGGCTGATATTAATTCTAAAACTAAATTTTATGATTATAGCCCGAAGTATTATCCAAGGTTTGTTGGACAAAAGCATGATTTTTGTAAAAATTGTCCACCTTGGATTAATCAGACTCAGAGGAGGGAGAATTCAGACTGCAGCTTGATGGGTACTTTCGAGCACGTTCCAAGATATGGCAGGCCAGGACAAATGGCAAGGACATCTCCCAAGAAATTCAAGTCTGGACCTTACAAGAATTTCTGTAATAGATATTAAATATGTGGTGTAATACATAAGATTGTTATCAGACAGTTCTTTATTTTATTTCTAGTTTGTATTAAAGACATATGTGTGGTTTGTAAGTTTTTTATTTACCACAGTTGGTATTTTATTAGGGTGGCATTTGATAACCCAAAATTTTGAGCAAGCTAAACACACTTTTGATACCCTAAAATTTTGACCTGTACCAATTTTAGGACGTTTTTGTCCTTGTCTCCTATTTGTGCTCGTGGATATGGAGAAGTAGTGGCCTTTTTTACCGGCCTTGAGTCGTGAGGTCCAATCCGTAGCTCAAAGGTGTGCAACTCTACCGGATGCACCATGGATTCCACTAGTATGAGGAGATGTCTAAGGGACAGCTCACTCAAGGGTGAACAGCCCCTCCCTTCTATAAATGAGCGTCCACTACATAGAGGAAGAAGACCAACCCACAATCGGCCCTCCCGTTCCTTCTATCCCAAGCAGTGGAGATCATTTTCAACATCGAGAGCCACGGCACCCCACACACGTTAGAGCAGCCAGGTCAGTTAACTCTTCAACGAATTGCTTTTTACTGTTACTTTCCTTCATGAAATTACTAACATTTGGTGGTTGAGATTTAATCCCTCTTATTTCCTTTTGCTTTATCTTAGGTTGAATTTGGAGTGAGATCAATCATGTGATAGTTATATTGGTTTGTGGCATCCTAGAGTCAAGAAGCTTGTTTGTTCTTTTGCTTTCTAAACCTTTTTCCTTTTAATGACCAAGAGGGATTGCTTTTTGGTATCTACCGAGTGTTCTTTCTTTTTCCCATCTGCTGTTGATTACAAGGGTTCTCAATATACCCCTACACACAAGCTTTTCGTAACTTCTTAATTGGTATTGCACCTTTGTTGCCAATTTCTCTTGTCCAATGATGTTGTCGGTTGTATTTTATTTGTTGCCTATTATGTGACAAACTGAGGATTCTTGGTTTGGAGTTGTAAATTACCACTAGGCTCAAAAATTTAATTCAGAAATTGGTCTTCTTGGGTCTACTTTTATAATCGGTGTAGAACTATGCTCTGGCTCTTCTGAGTACAAGCTAGACTCTAGATAAATCATAAATGGTAGGTATCATGTCTTCTTCCCCCACCTTCAAACCTGCCAGCCCTACCCATTGTGAGCATGGTATAGAAGACCTAATCTAGATCATGGTAATGTGTACATAGTTGTTGCAATTGTGAAACAAATCATTGACTCTCTACTTCACCCTTTTGACCTAGTAACTCAGTTTGGATGCTGAGAAACTCACTTGCTTTTTCAGGAACTACGAGGCTTGGCTATTTACAAAGATTGGTCATTCTGCCGTTATTATAATAAAGGATTTTTCTCATTAATGAATGCCTTATTTACTATATTATGGATTGTTATTGCATCTCTTTTGAATATTCCTAGTTATACGTATGTGTTTTATTTGTTGTTTGTGGACTTTTCTTGCATTTTGTTGGTTTTGAGAATGTCAACATTCACTTTTACAGCTTGTTTCTTGCTTAACGAGTTGAGCATAATAGCAGAATGAAGATCCTATTGATTAGTAAATGTATATTGTAGATTTTTATTGCATCTTTCTTCTTTCTTTAGAATACTATTCTAAGGAGTGGTGATCCATTTGTTATGGCATTAGAGTTTCATAATCATACCTTTCCAATTTCTACTTAGATCTAGAAAAATTATCTAATATATTCTTGTGATTTTCATAGAAAGGTCCAATTGGTTATGAAAATCTACCTGGCTGATGCGTGCATTTTACTTGCTACCATATGTCTATGAGCAACCTATTTTACTGTTGCCTCTTGAGAAATATACCTTTTTTGACCTATGTCAATTTCTCTTTAAAGTTACTATGGCTGGTTCTCTACGCAAATCTTTCTCTCAGGGTTCTTTTTTTCCCTTGTGTATTATAACAGTTATCTTTTGGATATGTAAAGAATGCATATCCACCATCTGATTCATGTGGTGGATGTGACATATTTTATCTACTTTCTCATATCTGTTTGTTCGTCCCTAATCTCTAAATTATAAGTGCTGGTTTTGTAACACCTTGAGGCTTGAGGGAAAGTAGGATTTAGAAAATGCAAAGAGTTCATCATACATATAGTAATTATTTGAACAGCTTGAAGCTGAGCTGATCTGAACAAGAGTACTTCACTCAACCAAATACCTTTAAATTGACCTAAGGACTTTCTGCAACAAGTAACACCCTTTTTTTTTCTTCTTTGATCACAGCAAGTGGCATCTAATATCTTATTTATGTTGTGTGTAAACCATGGCAAATAGAAGGCATCTATAAGAGAGATTGGAACCCACATTTAAACAAACCAAAGAAGCATCTCATGCTTGTATACGAAACATGTACTCTAATTTCTGCGCCATATAGTTGGAAGTTTTTCCAAAAATTGAGCTCAAATTTTCATGTGTTTCGGAGAAGTTTTTCTAAAAAGTTGAATGGGTCAACTTTCTTCCAGTTCTTTTAGATGAATATATAAGAGATCATCTAGCAATTTGGATTGTAGTACTTAGGACAGAAGAGGTCATTTAGCAATTTGTGATGCATCATGGATCCTGCAAATTGGGTCCATTAATCCCTGCTTCTTTCTACATGCTACATGTTTCTTTCTGTTTGATGAAGGATCTTGCTTTTGACCTTTGCCTTACTAGTGTCTGTGCTATCTAATGTTGCTGCACCTTTCATAGTCACATGTCCAAATCTTTTTACCATGAAGATGGGCTGCTATATATCCTAATACGTTTTTGTAACCTGATATCAGAAACCCATCTCATCAAATACAAACAAACCACACACACACACACACACACACACACACACATATATATATGACAATATTCTGCATGTAGTCTCGATTCATGGTACCTTGACATATATCGCATGATTCAAGGCTCAAGTTTATACTGATGATTAGCATGTGGAATTGTAAAAGTCCAAGGTCAATGAATGAGCTATTGTTATCATAGAATTAAAAGTCTAGTTAGCACTATGTAATGACCATTCGTCTAATATATGAATGAGATTTGGAGGATCAAGTTGAAGCAGTTTCTTCTTTTTGGCAAAGTAGGTTTTTTTTTCTCTATTTGGGAAACCTCTACTTCTTCACTATATTACTCTCTTTTCTTTAGAATACTTCCTTTTCAATATTTCATCGAGTACATATTTTATTTCCAGCTGCATTTAATATCATTGAGTACATATTTTGCTATCCAGGGAATGAAAATGCGATGGTGCTAGCGGGGGTGTCTTGATTGATAGTGATGGCCCTACCCCTATGAACACCCAATCGAGTTCTAAGAAGTGGGGAACTACTTCTATCGGTGGACGGGGAGAGGGGAAGGCATAGCGCAGTAGTGAGGAGTTGTTCTTTGACAAAGCAAATGAATGGATTGATGGCTAGACGCAGTGCCATGGTGCCAGCAGCCAGTTCAATCCTACTTTCTTGGCATGCACAGAAGCACTTGAGAAGATTGACCCCCAACTGACGGAAGAGCAGTACAGAATTGTCTTTGGCCATCTATCTGGCACGTTGACAACCAGACCGGCTTCCTGTTCATGCCTCCTACTAGAAGGAATTGGTGGGCATGGTCCCGCAAATGAAGCCATTGCATTATCTCTCTTTATGGTTCATATGCACTTGTTTGTGTTCGTTAGGAGTATTATCTTTGCTAAAATCACTTTTAGATTTTTATGCACGTTTACTTGTTTGTTATGAACAAAATTGGTTGCTATGGTATCCTATGTTGATTTCGTACTATTTTATTCTAGTCTGTTCTGATGCAATGATAAATTTTTTGGACTAATTTATTTGTTTGGTTTAATACATTACGAGCAGCAACGATGCACGGCATGCTCTTAGGATGAACGCTCACAACCAATCATCGTGATCAACTTACTCATATATTAATCAATGAGTGATAAATATATAAGTTTTATGAAACCCATTTTCAATAGTAATTAATTTTTACACTTTTAAATGATTGATACACACGAAATACTGAGAAATTTCTGAAGTGTAGATCGGATTTGTAGTGAAAATTAACTTGTGAAATATTTAATTATTTTATCTTCATAATTATAAATTACTATCATAATAATTAATTTTTTACCTTGAACACTTGACAAATATTTTAAACCGGATGTATTTTAAATTCACAATAATAGTTTGTTTTCTTCTCTCAATAGTAAGAAATTGAACACTCGGGCACCGATTTGACAGGAGTATATGCAAGATCTCTACCTTTTCAATCTATCAAGTATGGACCCATTCCATTCATGTGGCATGGGCCAGGACGGTAGAGGTAGTGGGTCAAACTTCTAGCCAGAGATGCTGACACAGTGGCACAAACCCCAGTATGTACCCGCAGTATTACTTCTCGTACTGGGGAGGAGACACTGGCCCCAATGACATGAACCCCAGGGTGGACCCACAATATTACTCACTGTATTGGTGCAGAGATGGACCGGCCCCCAGCGGGACGCAGCCCTGGGGAGGAGAAGCTGGTTCGAGTGACACACCAATGGGGAGGAGAAGCTAGCCCCAGTGAGACACACAAATAGGGAGGACATGCTAGCCTAAGCGTTTCACAGTTTGAGCAGGTAGCTTTTGCAACAGATATCATGTCCGTGCCATTTTTGTGGCCACAACCCTGACTTGGAGGAGAATATCAGGAAAGTTATCATGGTCGCATGTGCCGTCTGCGTTGCATCTTGCAGACGGAGAAGATGTAACCAGTGCTTGCCCATGTTCCTCAGTGGGACTACTGGGGGCAGATTATATGAAGGGGTTCTTAATCATCCCAGTACAACAAATTTTCAGAACAATTATAGGATGGTGCCTAGGGTTTTTCAATTGCTAGCCCACATGCTAGTAGCAGAGGGTGGATACAAACCCACAGAACGCTTAGGGGTGGAGGAGGCATTATGCATGTTTATAAAGATCATGGGGCACAGAGAAACTCAACGGCAAGTTATGGATCGATTTCAACATTCTAGGCAAACGGTGAATTCTTACTTTCATCAGATCATGGCTGCTTTATGCAGATTGACCCTCACAATTAAACGCCCACGACACACTGAGGCGTCCATCCATATATTAAAGGAAACCCAAAGTACGACTACTGGTTTAAGGTACGTGTGTTGTTAGCTCCCATTAATCATATATCACTCGTTTGGGCTAAGTACACTATTCTATGTATTAATATATGTTTTGGTCTTGTATTTTTTGGGATAGGACTGTATCGGTGCAATGGACGGGATACACGTCGTTGCTGTTAGGGTCTATCATAACATCAAAGCGGCGTATTACGATCGACACAGTCAACTGTCCCAAAATGTATTGTGTATCTGCGACTTCGACATGCTGTACACTTTTGCATATAATGGTTGGGAAGGTTCCACTCATGATACACGTATATTATTCGACGCCATGTGTTGTGCACCCGAATTTCCTCACCCACCACTAGGTAATGCAGTATACGATTTCACAACATGTTTTTCATGCAATATTTATCATTGCATATAAGTAAGTATTCGCAAAAATGTATTTGTAGAGGGAAATATTACGTCGTCGACTCTGGGTACCCGTGTATGGAAGGGTACCTCTCACCATACAAGGGAGAGAGGTATCATTTACAAAACTTCAACACCAGCGGCGGCACAAGGGGACTCGTTGAGGAATTATTTAATCATAACCATAGCTCGTTGAGGAATATAATTGAAAGATATTTTCGGCACTGAAATCACATTTGCAATCCTGAAAAAGATGACTAATTTTACTATGCGCACCCAAGCGAAGATGGTGGTAGGAGTTGTGTTATACACAACTCTATAAAGTTAGATGGAGCCGAGGATGATGTGATTTTTCAATGATAGGGTAACCCAAATGCTTTGGGTGAGACGGAAGGAACCGATGACCAATGCAGTCATTGTTTGGCTCTGCTCTAAAGTTTTAAGATGAGGTGCAGCAGCCATGCGCGTAAAAAAATGATGAGATCGCTAACATGATGTGGATGCACGCGCAAGGCAATATACCACAATATCAGTAATTTATATCCCATAAAACGTGGTCGACGTGGTTGTTCCCGAAAGTGGTATACGATTCAATCTGTTTTAAGATTATGGATTTGAATTTGTGATTGATATTAGTTTTTTATGATGTTTTGATTTATAGATATTATAGCTAGATAGTGTACTTGACGATGGCGGAGCCACCATTCTGTTGTTGCGGTCATGGACAGACGCAGCTCCATATGGGGTCGTTAGTGTGCGGTTTTATTTATTTTGTCTTAAAAATTGTAGAGACTGGTCAAATGTGAACTAGTAATGGCCCTGCATTTGATGAAGAAATAAAGGTATTTAGGGTTGTCAGTATGTGAATATATGAATTTACTTTTAACTTTCAGTCGACATTTGAATTTACAGTTGGAGAATTCTGCGTTGAATGACAAAAAAAAATATTATAAACACAACAGTAATTACGGACTACATTAGTTGTTCGATTGATGCAAACATAATTACAGAAAAATTAAAATTGTCACTTTGAATTTCTCATTACTTCGTGTTTTTGTATTTAAGGGAATGAAAAAAAATTGAAAAACAAAAATATTGCAAGGATGGGC